>OX637337.1:6319491-6480923 GCA_951799405.1 Agapetus fuscipes | reverse complement strand
TTCACACAAAATTAATGACTCGTGTGAAATAAATATTTTATTGAATTGAGTTGATTTATTGTCGTAATATCCACTTACAAGGCATTTTCTTATTTTCATGATTCTTTTTCATGTTTTCCTGAAATCAGAACAAAACAAAATAAACCTGTTTGTTTTTCCACTGTTATTATACAAATAATGTGCAAATGACAGGATACTTGAATCGCACTTGTAACGCCTTTGCAGTTAATTCACAAAACGGTACTTTAAAAGATGACTGATTATTGATGTTAATTTTTTTGTAACGAAACAAATAACGATAAGAATAATACTAGTATAAGGATGATTTATTTAGTGAGAGCTGTTGTCCTGTGAATCACACTCAAGAGCCCTCTCCAAGCTTGCTTCTAGCTATGGAAAACGCCAATTCTCAAGTAAGACCCATTAGGTGTAAAACGTGGGTAGACCTTATTTGGGGATGGATATTTTTATTCAAAAAAATGAATTTTTCAACCCAGCAAAGAGCAAATTTGAAAATAAATAAAAAATATTTTGTATGCTCCGCTGGGAATCGAACTCACGACCTTTGAAATACGACTCAAAGTGCATAAAGAAGCCGCAGCTCGAAGCATACTCAAGAAGTTCTCGCTAAATTATGTCATCTCCAGTTAAAAAAATAAAAGTACATTCCTTCGTCGTTGGAATTCAGCAGAGAAAGTAGACGCCCTAGCGTTGATCTCCCGACTATAGGCCTTTGATATTATGCGGATATTGAAATTTATACGTACCCACGATCTCAAGTTATTCAATTTTTCCATAATCCGGTACGGAATTAAGATGTATTCTCGAGTTTTAATATAGAAGTTTAAAAAATTCAGCGAAACGCTCTCCGTCGGGGGATGAAATGTGATTTATCTGAAAAAAGTTTATTTTTTCTTTGGCGCTCATACAAAACTTTTTTTCTTCTCCCCGCTCTCCCTATTCTACTCGCTCAGACATCTTTTATTTACTATTAAAAAGGAGTTTTAACGTTGTATTTGTTATCAGATTATTACTCTGCTATTTCAATAATGATGTTTTCATTTCTTTCCCCTAAGTTTAAGCTTTTACGAATTAACAAAGTCATCGAATAACTCCAATTTTATATTAAAAAGAGTTCCGGCGCTATCCTTTATTAATAGTAAAATTTAAGCACTTGAAGATTTTAGTAAATTTTCAAAAAACTTAAAAGAGAAAACCACATGGCCTGTGCGTGGGTATGCAAGTATGATAAAAATAAAAGTTGAAAAATTTAATTACGATCTATAATAATCTATAATCTAAGTTACAAGGATATATTCATTCAAAGCTCTCACATGTATGCCCACAAACAAACACGTGTAGTTCGCGCTTACAAATGCTGATTGTGTACTTACAAATAAAATCCAAACGATCGAATTTTGGTGAAAGAAAGAAAAATAAAAACAAAAATAAAGTGAAACAAAAAGATAAAACTTCAGTAAAACGATAATCATATTTAGTAAAAAAAAAGTAAAATATAGTTTATAAGTAATAATAACTTTGTAACGCTTCTATCCTTCCTCTGAAACAAGAATAACATTGGCAAAAGTAAAACGTTTTTAAAGACAAATCATTAAAAGGAAATCTACACAGCATTAAATATTTATTTACCTTTTTCTTGGTAAGATTGGTAAGATTGCTTTGAAAGAATCACCTGGCCTAACTCAATTAGCTGACTACGCGAGATGCGTCTTTACTCCATTAACAGTCTAATACAAAAGGACGAATCAATTAATAATGTACGGGGCCATTAATTTGTCTGTTTGTCGAGCCATCTGGTGCTGTGGTACATAATATACCTCACGCAGTACATATATACAGAGACATATATCAAAGTAGTACGTTATATAAATCATTCGGTATTAGTAGGTTTCCCATGGAACCCACACTATAAAAACAAAAGTCTGTGTAAAACTGCACAAAAATGAAATTTTGCATTTGCGAGAAAACGTACGAAATAAAAACACAATAAGAGTCAATGTTCGTCAAAAATAAACTGTAAGTC
Source organism: Agapetus fuscipes (assembly GCA_951799405.1). Classification (NCBI taxonomy): domain Eukaryota; kingdom Metazoa; phylum Arthropoda; class Insecta; order Trichoptera; family Glossosomatidae; genus Agapetus; species Agapetus fuscipes. The sequence continues at coordinate 6,478,879 of OX637337.1, read as the reverse complement.
AAATAAGCGGCATTTTAAAAAATAAAAATACGAATTTCTTATCTGAAAGGTTGGCATGAGGCTGACTACAAATAATGTAAAAATCGCTTTACTCTGAATTTTACTCCTGTTTTAGGGAATTTCAGGAAAAGGAGCAAGGTTCATTTGAGTTTTGTGTTTTCATTTTTTTGAGCGCAAACTTACACGTGTCTAATGAATTGTTTTTGTGGTTTTTCGGGCTAGATCATGGTATACATGCAGCTTTTTTTATCTGCCGACGTTTCGCCTTCACGAGTAGAAGACATTTTCAAAGCGAGTTATAACGGCGTAGTGGACTTCGCTGTCTCCTCGGTCGCCTGTCGTTGCTAACCCGAAACACCACAAAAACAATTCATTATATAATACCGACCATGAAAGTGTTAATAATAATAATAATAATAATAAACTTTATTGTACACCACAAATAAATTACATTAAAATTATAAACAAAAGAGACATATGTACAATGGGCGGTCTTATCGCACATGGCGATATCTTACAGACAACCTTAGTTAGTGAAAGTTTAAAACTTTATTCACACGTATCTGCTTGTGAGAATGCATTAATTAAGAGATTTTAATGTTAATATATCTTTGAGTTGTATGGGATGACGGATCTAACATGGTGCTACAATAGAAACAGTATTATAACGAACAAAAAAATGCTTAGTTTATATAATCTTTTCCAAACGTGTATTTTTAATAAAGAACCATATCATTTCTACCAATTAATATTTATTTTTGCGTCTTTCGATTACACTTAAACACGTCCCAAAAAAATTAAAGCTCAATCATAAACAATTTAATTACAAAATGACAAATAGAAACTGATAACAAACGTCAGATAAAAATTTTGAGCCCTGATTTATAAAAAAAACTTTTGAGTTTTTTGTTGATAAAAAAAAAATGTACGTTGAACATCTACCCCACGGAAGCTTATTCATACGAAAGTTGAGGTACATTTTTTGGTTTCAAGATAATTACAAGCTAAAGAAAATACGCTTGGACTGTTGCTATCTCAGTTTCTATGGAAGGTCTAAATAGGATTTGGTTGACGGAAGTAAGAGGAAGGCTGGTCCAGGAGTGATGAATGGACATCGTTAATTGAAACATAATTAATCATCCGATTAATTGATAATTAACTTGTCATTTGTCAGCCGGGCCTGGAGACTTCTAATTGACAACGTCCATCCCATGTAACAAATCGCTTTTTAATTGATTATAGATTATTGTAATAAAATCGATTATAAATTATTGATAATATAGATATAAATTTTATGACACGCATGAAAAGATCTGCTTGTGTAAGGACGCAAGCAAGGATGAATTTTGGTTGCTTATTTCTACTGGAATGTACTCACCAAATAATTTAAAATTTGAATTCTTCTCGTCGGATAAACGTCATAAGCGTATGTGGCTAGGGTCTAGTAAAAAATAACAAGATACTAGTTTGCTTTTTTAAAGCAGACCGTGCGACGTCACAATATTTTTTTCTTTTAAATTTCTTCTGCGTCTTCTGTTCAATAAAAGTCACCTAACATGCCCTTCTAGATTTTGAGTGTATTCTTATAAAAAAAAAAAAAAAAAACTGTACACTTTTATAAACGTCTATTTCAGGGAAAGAGTTGCAGAAACATTTAATTACAGTTTCATGTTTTCAGTTTTCAACGAAAACTTGTACGACATTATGAAATAGAGAATTTACTCATGTCTTTGTGTACATATGTGCAATTAGAGTGAAACTCAAATATTATTAAAACTACTAGAGTTATCATTGTCCGTATGAGACTTCTCAGGATAAAATAGGCTGGGCAAGTTCAGAGAATGCTGGGCGTTTCTTAAAAAATATGACTTTATAAAGTTTCAACTTAATTTTGTCAATTTTTAAACGTAAAATATATTATTTTAAGACATTATTTCTTAACTTATAGGTCAGTATAAGACTGCCCACCCATATTTAAAAAAAAATGTTCAGTTTTCTAATGTCACCCCTGCTTCAGGGGGGGTCGGTAAGAGTTGCATTGCTTATGATCAATTGAGATTTGGGTTTTTATATTGCAGGTCAACATGCGGCATGCGTAAGCGCGAACTTATACGTGTCTGCTAATGGGAACGCATTTAATATGATTCTTAAATGTAATATATCTTTACCACTTAGGTTATACATTATTACAGAACCAGACTGAAGTGAAAGGATGGAGTGAGGAAGATGTAGCGAAGTTTCTCAAGGTGACAATTTGGAAGTCGACAGCTGAGACACGAGGAGCTTGAGGTGAATGTTACAGAAGGCCAAGGATCTATATAGGCTGCAGAACCATTGGAAGAAGAAGAAGTATTATGTATGAAGCCTTGCAAATTCAATAACCTATAATCTTTAATCTAAGTTGCAAATATATATTAACTCTTAATACTCATATCATATGCATGCGCACAAACGGAAGAAAAAATAAGTATTATCTAAGAAGCCATGCTAGTTCTATAATCTATAATCTTTAATCTAAGTTGCAAAGATATGTTAACATTCAAAACTCATATCAAATGCATGCCCACAAACAGACACGTGTTAATTTACGCTAAAAAATGCTGAATGTGTACTAACAAATTGAAATCCAAACCTCAAATGAACATCGACCCTGAAATTTTTGCCGACCTTCTCTGAAACAAGAGTGACATTGGCAAAGTGAACATTTTTTTTACTGTATGGGTGGTCAGCCTCATACCAACCTATAAGTCAAGGAATAAGAGGTCATTAGATTTGAATAACATTGTCGACAAATGTGTTATTATTTCAAATTAATTTCATGTTTTTACAGTACACGAGCTTTAAATTGTATTAATCACATCCCAGCAGGCACACATTACGGCTGAGTTGATTTTAAAGAAACGCTTGTATCACAACACTCGTCTGTTTCGATCCACTGAAGCAATAATCCATGCTTCATTCCCTTGCATCGCTTGATTAAATAATATTTAATCTGGTTTTTAATGTTCATGTTTTAATGGTTCTTGTATGTTATTAACATTGTTTAACAAGACAACGCTTTTCGCAAAATTAATGTTTTTTCATTTTGATATGCTTGACAGAAAACTCTTTGAAGAAAATTTTCTATTCTTTGTAGCTATAATCTAAAATCTAATTTGCAAGGATATATTACATTTAAGAATCTTGTTAAATGCATTTCCATAAGCAGACACGTAAATGTTTGCATTTACACATGCCGCATGTGGACTTACAACATAAAAACCCAATCTCAAATAAAAAGAGGCCCTGCAACTATTGCCAACCTTCTCTGAAACAGGTGGGACATTGTCAAATCATCTTTTACTATAAGTCAAGAAATAATTTGAGTAAATTGTGAAACACAAGTCCTACGTATTAAAGTAATTTTTGCAGCCACAACATTATAACGCGTAAATTTTAAATAAAAAAACATTCTCGAAAACTTGATTTTCCTTTTTTCAGGATAAGTGAAAGGAAGCGGCTGAAAGGAGAATAAAATGTTGTAAATAGCGTTGCCATGCTATTTTCCCGGATTAATTCATCACGTTTGTTTTTCTCGCATCTCCTCCAATAGGCAACGGCGCCGTCCTTTATCTAATTTTTCCGGAAGGCACATCGCAGCACAACAACCATTTAGATGTTTTCATTGGTAGGACGTGCGGGCGTCCCCTCTACGCCCAACGGTCTACGACTCACGCAGTTCTGTACCCTAAGTACAAAACGTTTACGATTGCGTTTTAAAAAATACCTAGTGAAATACAAATGCTCAGTAGAGGTGCTGGTCAAGATTACACACTTTTTAAAGCTTTTGTTGAGTGTAAACGTAAAGTTTTATACATTGGTACTGGCTACGTGTCGTAGAACCCTGGAAAAAGGAAAACCGGTGGTACTTATACTTGTGTACGTTTTCACAAAAAAATGGGAACAAGGCTCGCGGTGTAATGCGTGAATCTTAAGTGTTATATCCTGAATGGATATTTGGAATATTTTGGGATGTTAAAGATGAAAGTTGGTGCTCTGTTCTACTGTAATGGTTCTATGGTGCTTGCTTGGGAGTCGTACTAGTGTAATCCGTGTCTTGTGTATGCTTATCAAATTTTTATTCTATTTGAAATATTAGAAAAGGGAGAAACTCACAATACAAAATAAATGTTACTTAATACAGATAAAACTCAAGATCAATGGAACAGTTAAACAAAATAGATTTGTGAAGAGTAATGCAATTCACCAGCTTATTTTCTCTGGCCGGAAACAGTTATTCCAATTGGCAATGAATAATTAATTATTTGATATTTTAATTAACAATAATCCAATGACATCTGTTGAACCAGGGTCAAAGTTATTGACAAAAGGACAAGGCGCAGGCGTAGTCTGAACTTGCGATTCTAAAAAATCCAAACCTCAAATGAACATAAACCCTATGATTTTTGCCAACCTTCCCTGACACATTGGCGGCATTGACAAAATTAAACAAAGTTTTTACAGCATGTCGGGTCAGCCTCATACTAAATTATAAGTCAAGGGAAAAATAAAAATGCACACTCTTTAGAGTTAAGAGCATGGAGCCTTTTTTTCCTTTTTGTAATGCATGAACAATATTTTTTTTCATAGCTTTAATCGTGATTTTTGAAGAAGATCATTACTTTTAGACATATAATTCAAATAAAAGTTATTCCAAGAAAAAAAACGTTCCTCAAAGAGAAAGTTAGGTTATGAAAACCACTTTTGCGAGGTAATAGAAAAGCATCTAAGAAAATTGTTATTCTTTGTAAAATTCTAAAATCTGTTTATAAACGCTTTGCAAAGAGGCATTTTTATAATTATTTTTAAAAATAATCCTTTTTAATGAATTCAATTTTCAGTAATACACGAACTCAGTAATAAATCAATGCAAATCGAATTCTTCAACTCGAATGAAGCTTTAAAATTTCAATTAGAGATGTAATAAATCTACCATTGAGTTTATTCTATTCAAGATACTTATACTCTCGAAAATGTCTTCTGTGAACAAAATACTGCAGCAAGACGCTGCTTTGTAGTTGCAAAAAAGACAAAAAGAACAGCGAGTCCTAGCTTGGTTTCAGTCTTGATAAGAGCGCAGTCCTCTAGCACTGTTTACCCATTTTGTACTCCTCGAAAACAAGTTATTTGTATGGCTTGCCTTTTTGCTGTAAAGTCGCTTGAACCATATAATTAATTTAGAAGACTCTTTCAAATTTGACAACTGAGTCTAACTTTGTATTTTTTTTTTAAATATTTCGTCATCATAAGCCATATTGAAAAGTAAGTAGCTATGAATTTGTTAATTTGATAAACCGTTAAATATGATTGAAAAGGTCGCCATGAAAATTTTATTCAATTAATTACCAATTACGAAAAAGGAGATTAAATGTACGGTTATCTTTTTTGCCTTTTGTATTGAAACGTTAAAATTATGCTCATAAAAACAAAATGTGAAAAAGCATTGTCAGTGTCACCTTTATTTCAGAAAAGGTCAGCAAGAGTTGCAAGGCTAATGTTCATTTCATATACGGTTTTCATGTTATAAGTCCACGTAAGCCGCATGTGCTAGCGTGAATTTATACGTCTCTGCTTATGGAAATCTATTTAATATGAATCTTAAATGTAATTTAATATACTAGCAACTTAGACTGTAAATTATAGTATTATTCACGAATTTAGTATTATTACACTTTTTATTTTTACCAAGTTGTTATCTTTGAATAAGTTGCAAATTTTCAGTCCCCTTCACTCAGAGTAACAAAAAGGCAACATAAACGAGGACCACAACAAAAAAAACTTAATTTTTATATTTGCATTCGAAACAATAAGCCAAAAGGTTCAAAAGCCTTTCTCCCTTACAGGATGAAATAAAGGCTATTTTGCATTTCCGAGTGAAAAAGGTTCCAGTGTTAAAAATTAAAAAGGTTTGGTGGGGAAGACAATGTTCGCAGAGCAAATACATGCCTTTATGCGACAAGGAGTTTATTTATAATTAATTGGATATCCTACAACAAGGGCGAAGACACAAAACGAGTTATGTCCTGTTCAGACGGGGCGATTTCTTTACCAGTGAGTAACGAGTAAGATAGCAAGTAACGAGTCATTAGTGACCTATAACTGTAACTCTGTCGCCATTCCGCTAGGAGTGGCAAGATCCTCTGCAGAGCTGCCTCCATTTCTTCCTATCTTTATATACCTCTTTCGATTCATTCATATCCATCACCTTTTTCATGCATTTTCTTCTTTTACGCTCGCTTTGTATATCCCATTCTTTTACAATCTCCTCAATTTGATCACTCCATACTTTTTTCGGTCGTCCTTTTCCTCTTTTTCCTTTCAAACTACCTCTGTTTATATACTTTGTCAATCTATCATCATTCATTTATTGATGAGGCATTCACTTTGTAACCTTTGATTTTTAAGATATTAAAATAAAAAAAATAAAAAAAAACCATTTGTATATGGTTACGAGGCGAGTAAAATATATTTATGTACGACCGGTTTTGGAAACAATGTTTCCATCGTCCAGTAATATTTTGTACCTGACGATGTAAACATTGTTTCCGAAACCGGTCGGACATTAATACATTTTACTCGCCCCGTAACCATATACTAATTGTTTTTAATTTTTTAATTTTAATATTCTATCATAATTCATTCTTTCCACATGCCCAAACCCTCTCATCACATTATTTTGTACCTTAACTTTCACATCCTCTCTCAAATTACATTTTTTTCTTACTCATTCGTTCTTAACTCTAACCTTGAGAGACCTAAACCATCTTATTCATAAAACGGGCTTAACTTTTCTATCATAATAAAGTCGGGTTTGCCATACTTATAAGCTGGTTTAACTCTGATTTTGGATTCAACCAATCTAGGCAAATAAGGCCAAAAGGGTGCAGGTATAAATTAGGGGAAGTAAGCTATGTTAGAATTGAAATAGGATTGTATAGTTACAAATATATGAATAGTGACCTAAATTTTGCGAAAAAAATGATTCCCTTGTTATTGAAATATATATAGATTTCAGTTTTTGGCACAAGTACATAGGTATTTTTAAATATAAACATTCAATCCCCATACTTTATTTATCTGACATTTGAAGATTTTCAACACTTAAAAGTCATGTAAAGGAATCAAATTACATCGATCCTCGTTGGTATGTGAAGGTTTGCACATACACCTAAAGATGACAGGCATGCACACGCCCGCCTACTGATGCACTGGCACTCGCCGCGTGAGAGCACCTTCTATCTTTGTTTTGTCACCGCTTCCCCTACACATTAACTCCCTCTGTTTGACTTTCACGTGGGATGGTTGGTTGTACTCACCGCTCTTCGGGAGATTCATTAACAATTGTTTTCTAGTTACTTCTTGTTCCCATTGTGCGGCTATTGGATTGTATAAAAAGGCACAAAGGTGGCTGATTTTTTGTTAAGGTTCCAAATGCTATCTGAAAGTGTTTTGTAGATAATATTTTTTACGATTTTCATTAGTTTTTGAGTCGAAGATGTTTTTATTTATAAGAAACATACTTTTTTTGCAAAAAATATTTTTAAGGAAGTGTTAATCTAAATCTAAGCTGCAAAGATATTTATCATTTAAGATTCATATTAAGCGCATTCCCACAAGCAGACATAGTAGACATAGAAGTAATTATTAACAATACGTTTGTTAGTCAAATATCGTGCATTATTTTCCTTATTTTTTTTTGTAAAAACGAAAAATATTTTTAATCCAAACACGACATATGTATTTTGATTAATATGTAAGGGTCTGTTGCACATTTTTTTTTATTTCTTTCAAGGTTTAACCTTATTTAAAGTCCTTTTTTTTCAAAACATGTGACTTACACCCTTGTTGCCTCTGTTTTTCTATAAGAACGTAAATTTGTTAATACCCATTTTTTTTTTCAAACGCTTAAGCTTTTTTTTAGCTCAGTGCAGATGTTTAAATATTCGTCTTTATTATTGTTGTAAATGTTCTGGATATTTATTTTTATCTGATAAAAGGAGACTTTTCTTGTTTTTTCATTTTTTTTAGCGTAAAGTGATGACTGACAAAGTTTATGATTTGTGTAAAAATATTATATTTTTAACACAAGGTGACGTTTGACCTTGTTTATGTTTTTCGAAAAAAGGTCCCGATATTTTTATCTCATTTCATCGGAAAAGCGTAATCAAATTTCAAGCGTTATGGTTTCAAGCAATTTGTATTTTGTTGTCATTAACAAGAAAAAAATTGAACGATAAAAATAGACTCAAGAGAAGTTTGACATTATTCTATTTTTTGTTTACGTAAAATTATCAAACTTCTGAGAGAAAATCCTACTCATTTTAAGATATTTCAGTACTTGATTGAACCTTTATAATAAATAGTCAATGTAAAAAAGATTAAAATTTAATGAAATAAAAACATTTTATCCTCAAATTGAGCAATTAAAATCTGAAATAAAATGATGAAATATTGTGTTTTAGAATTAAACGAATAAAATATTTTAGCTGGATGATTTAGCATGTTTACAATATTGATTTGTATCGAAAAATTAAATATAACATGCAGAATATTTGCCTTTACATCTCACCTAACAAAGACGAATTGAAGAACGGATCCACTTCGAAGGAAATTTTTTATAGTGGACAAACCTTGGACAGCATAATCAAAGGTGCAAATTTCCATAATGACAATTTTTGCTGAAGAGACACAAGAAGAATAAAAAGAAGGCAAGGTTAATTGAAAACAAGTAATGTATTTTTTTATTCTGAACCCAACCACAAAACTGGGTCATTTATAATTGAAACAGTGTTTTGTTGATTTTAATTTAAAAAAATGAAGTAGGAATAGCCACATACATAAATAAAATACTCGCTTTTGCTTTAAATAACATTTTGTAACATAATAAGTCAATGCCGGAGGCTTAAAATCAAACCAGCGTAACTTGCAGAAAGAAAATACACAAAGTTCTCTTGAGCCACCCTAATTATGCACTTGGCATATCCGTGTTCACTGAAAATACTGGCTGGAGTTTAATCCACTTGCACAAAATAAGGAAGCTGGGGTCGTAGCTCTTTCACAACCTCCCCTCCCCCAGTTCTTGCTGTCTCTGAACTAAAACGGATAATCCCTATAGCGAAAAGCATCCCCTTTGGTTCACCCGCAAAGCTTCACCCCGTCTCCCCCAAGATTTCAGTCAGAAATTAAATTCCTCTGAAAAAAAAGACTTGATTAAATTGTTGGTGTTTTTTACTCGTAGTCCGGGGGAGTTTTCAAATTTGTCTGCATATATTGAAGTTTTTATATTTAAATTCAGCAAGTATTGATTAACTTTTTGAATTGCATTTGAAAATGAGAAAAGAAATTTTTTTTCGCGTGAATTATTTATTTCATGCATCTCACAAGTACTTGAAGACAATTTTATGCAATTTGCAACTGAAGTACAAAATACATCTACCTACCATAATTTGCATTGATACCCTATCGTAGTTGCAAATAAATTTGCAACTATGATTATCTAGTATTTTGATAAGAGGTTTATCTATACATACCACTTACAAATTAATCATAAGCACATATATATTTAAGTTAAAATCCTGCACTAAATGTTGCATTCTCATAAAGTACACTATTTTTTACCTTATCTGCCATGTTATGCTTTTAAAGATTTTGTGGTGTTATTTTTTTATACATACAATTTGTTTTTTTTTTTTTTTAATTCCTACAAAACGAATAATTACAAAAGCATCTGTTAACTAACACTCAAATTACTACTCATAATAAAATATTTTAATGATTATTTCATTGAAGTGCATCGTGAGTATAAAAATATCTATAATAAAATTATATAAATATAATAAAATATATAATAATATATTATAAAATAATAATATATTATTAAATATCTATAAAAAAACGGTTCACTTTGCCAATGTCACCCCTGTTTCAGGGAAGGTTGGCAAAAGTTGTGGGGCTTATGTTCATTTGAGGTTTGGATTTTATTTGTAAGTACACATTCAGCATTTGTAAGCGCGAACTACACTTGTTGGTTTGTGGGCATGCATCTGAGAGCTTTAAATGAATATATCCTTGCAACTTAGATTATAGATTATAGATTAAGTCAAAAAGCTTTTAAGCCCATTTTCTCGATATTTAATTAAATTTATCGAGACCTGCATTGATTTTAAAATAACTGTATTTCTCCATTTAAAAAAATACAGCAACGACGAAAGAATAAGTAAGTACATTAACCGGTCGTCGTAGCATCGTAGCGTCGTAGCGTCGCGTCGTAGCATCGGGCGAACCGAAGCGAAATTTTTTGTTTTAAGAGAAAGTAGAGTGGGTCGTTGTATGCAATTTGTGTCGAGCCTTAAATATGCAGCCAGCTGCAGTGCTGGAAACGCGATATCACCGCCAGGAAATACGTAACGTTGCAATTACGTGAACGTAATCTTGGAACAGCGCCGGGGAAAGTGTGCTGTCAAAGGAATATGGAATTGTATATTTTTGTAAATGTGCTCTGCTTGGAATGTCTTCTTGGTTTGTTTTGAGAAAATGTATAAACAACTGTTATCTCAGAATGGAAATGGAAAAATGCTGGAATTGACTAAATGGAAATTTAAGACTTGACTCTGATGATCATAGTATGAGGATGATTTATTTGGTGAACACTGTGCTTGCGTGAATCACACTTTAAAAGCTCTTTGCAAGCTTATTCGTCTTTCACACAAGCTCTCAAAAACATGTCAAGAAAAATCCAGTTGTTGTAAAATTGGATGGAACTAAAGTGATCGATCTTTGGAAAAGGTAGGTTAATTTTACAACCCAGAAAAAAACATTTTTGAAAAATTTTAGTTTTGTACTCCACCAGGAATCGCACCCACTACCCTTCGATAACGAGTTAAAAGTGATAACCCCTAGGGCCTTGACTATTGACCGGTCTGAGATACTAGCTGTCAATGTTGTATATATGTAAAAATGATTTGAAACTAAGCTACACATATATTACTTCTTGGATTACTTCTTGCCTGCGTTATCGCATGGGGTCACATGTGTCGATTCAAGACCTATTTATTTTTACGGGTGAGGTCTGGTCGTGTGGCATTACATTTTTTATAATTTTTGGGTCCTTGATTGATCCTTGACTGATAAGTTGGTATGCGACTGACCACCCATACTGTAAAAAATGGTTCACTTTTCCAATGTCACCCCTGCTTCAGGGAAGGTCGGCAAGAGTTGCAGGGCTTATGTTCATTTGAGATTGGGTTTTTTATATTGTAGATCCACATGCGGCATGTGTAAGCGCGAAATTATGCACGTCTGCTTGTGGGAATGCATTTAATATGAATCTCAAATGATACATATCTTTGCAGCTTAGATTTAGATTCAGATTTAGGGTAAAAAAATAATTCTTATCGTAGTGTTTTTTGTAAACTACCAACTTTTACCTTTAAAGGTTTTTTTTTAAATTCTTTGAAAGAATTAAACATAAAATCTTTATGAAAAAAAATCATATTGTCAATCACTTACAAAGAATTTCCTGTGATGTTTTTTCTCCGAAAAACATGGGGGAAAACAATCACATAGAATTCAATGGAAGCTACAAAATATTTGAATTAAAAAAATATCTACGTTCAGATTTTCATAGAAACGCTAAAGCTCGTCACGCCACCTATTGACGTAAAATAAAAAGTGATCTCCATAAAAAAAACTGATTTTCGTATTTTCTGGCCAGGACGAATTGTGTGAAAAGGGTACAAAAAATAGAAAAGAGAGAATTTCTGAGTACTCAGCCATTGCAAAAAAAGCGATTGTAATGTGGAAGAGTATTTAACAACTTTACCGAAGTACGTTGTGTTAATTTTTTTTTTTAAATAAACGATTTTTAATTTAAATACCGATAGTTATCATGCCTTGAGCTTGGGTTTGAATCCCACCGAGGGTGCCAGAAATGATTTACCGTTTCGGTATTTATTTCAAACCCCAAAATAAAATACCGGCAAGGTTACTCAGCCTTCACAAGAAATGAGTACCAGCCCTCCCGTGAGCTGGGAAACCCCCACTTCAACTGAAGTTGTTGGCATAAGGCCGGCCTCCTTACCTGTAAAAATAAATAGGTTCAACTCGCCACATGCGACCCCTTTGAGAATAATCCGGCAAGAAGTTACACTATATGTGAAGCGTTACTTGTGTTATTGATTTTGAAGAAAAAAAAATGGATTTTACAAACTGTGTTGAAGAGAAGAACGTGTTTCTAAACTTGTCGTTGAAGTTATATCCGACGTCATCGGAAGACGTGTTTCTTCTTCAATGATGAAACACGAACTGAATCATCAAAAATAATTGTTGTTGCTTGCGATCGATCATTGTAGTTACCTACACTGGATTTTTAAATCTTTGCCAAATGCATACAAAATGCACTGCTTCTCCAATAGCTACGAGTATTTACGCAGGCTACGAGTATTTAAGCAGGGGCGCTGCTGGCAGTCCCGGCCCCATATACCTGCCGCGCATCCCCCCCGGCCTGCAGTACACGCTGGCCAAGTCCCTGCCCAGGAAGTGGAGCAGCCTGGGGCCCGGCCCTGCCCACTACAAGCCCACCTACAGCGACAGATACAGGGGACTGCACTACACCCTAGCCAAGAGGCTGCAGGGTAAGGGAGCCGCTGGTTCCCCTGGACCCGGAGCTTACTATCAGAAGGAGCTGGATCCCCTCAAAACAAAAGGTCCCCAGTACAGCCTGACCCCGCGCACACCAGGAATAGGAAACAAGAACCCGTCTCCTGGCCCAGGCGCCTACAGGCCTGACTACTCTGATGCCATGAAGAAGTCGCTGAAGTATTCACTATCAGACCGGCGTCCCCCCTGGTCCACCATCATGACAGTTCCGGAGGACGAGGTGGACTGTAAGGGAGGAAGCATCCACAGGGAAGAGTGTGTGGACTAATGGAACAAACACCAGCATCTAGAGCCAGAAACATCTAAGTCTTTACAGAAGGCAACACATCTCATTCTGTCTTTAGAGATTATCTACTTGTGTCTACTCGGAATTATTTCTGTTTTAAATTCCAAGATTTTGAAGCACTTTGTAAATTTGAAAATATTAATTCAATAAATAGGTACATTTTGGTTTGCACCCTTTATTCCTTGACTTATAGGTTGGTATGAGGCTGACCACCCATACTGTAAAAAATGGTTCACTTTGCCAATGTTACCCCTGTTTCAGGGAAGGTCGGCAAAAGTTGTGGGGCTTATGTTCATTTGAGGTTTGGATTTTATTTGTAAGTACACATTCAGCATTTGTAAGCGCGAACTACACTTGTTGGTTTGTGGGCTTACATCTGAGAGCTTTAAATGAATATATCCTTGCAACTTAGATTATAGATTATAGATTTACGCAAAAAGTAAACAACATGATATATCATTTATTTTTGGAACGTAAATAAACTCCTTCTTCACTTCACTTCCTTTTAGTGTCTTAAAATAAAGCCAACGCAACACACAACACAAAACTACGCAGCTAACAGACTTGCTATAAAGGATCAGGAGATAAACTTTCACATCACCAACACATGTGCGTCACAATCACAACTGTCATAGACTCCTACGATGCTATTCACATACGGCAAATCCATGGCTTAACCACCACCAATTTTAATTTTTTTATTATTAATTTTACCAAAAGCGATGATTCAAGGTTCAGCCATGTATCAGATGTGTTGTGAATAAACTATAATTTATAATCAAAATTGCAAAGATGTTTTAACATTCAAAACTCATGTTAAATGCATGCCCACAAAGAGACATGTGTAAGATCTCGCTAACAAATACAGAATGTGTACTTACAAATTACTTACATACACCCTGCAACTTTTACCGACCTTTCCTGAAACAGGGGTGATATTGGTACAGTGAACGATTTCTTAAAGTATGGGTGGTCAGCCTTATACTAATCTATAAGTTAAGGAATATTGCTAGAGTCTCTGATATCTAAAAAACGAAAAAAACACTTTAAAAAAATCACACAGTATTCCTAAAAAAAACAATTATTATTAATAAAATTAGCAAGTAAAAGATAATGCATATTATTTTTAGGTAAAATATTGTATAGCGATCACACATAATTATTTAGTATTCATTGGTTCTGTACTATTTAAAAGGTCTGTTTGGAATACCTTCGCCTTCCTTACCTTTTCCCCTCTCTTCTCATCTTTAAAGCATCCCCTGACTTCCCTTCACCTTTCAGAGGTCTTCTTGCTTCGCCCCCTACCCCCCTAGCTTTGAGGTACCCGCCCTTGGGACCCCCAGGGGAATGCCTTTATTAGTTTTCCATTGTTCCGGGTCGCCACCTCTGTCTGCTACTGAGACCCTCACCTCCCTAGCGTACTGACAACCCCCGCGAGGCTTTGGCATTTTTTGTATTTATTTAAAGTATTTAAGCAAGATTTTGTTTTGAAAAAAATGTTCTTATTATGAAAACACAACGATCGATAATATTTTTTAAAATCTGTAATCTAAGTTGCAAAGATATATTTATATTTAAAATTAATGTTGTTCCTTGACTTATAGGTTGTTATGCGGCTGACCACCCATAGGTACTGTAAAAAATTGGTTCACTTTGCCAATGTCACCCCTGTTTCAGGGAAGGACGGCAAGAGTTGCAAGGCTTATGTTCATTTGAGATTGGGTTTTTATATTGTAGGTCCACATGCGGCATGTGTTAGCGCGAAATTATACATGTCTGCTTGTGGGAATGAATTTAATATAAATCTTAAATGATATATATCTTTGCAGCTTAGATTAGATTAGATTAGAATGTTAAATGCATGCTTACAAACAAACACGCTTAAGTTCGCGCTTACAAATGCTGCACGTGTAAAAATTCAAACCTCAAATGATCATAAGCCCTGTAACTTTTTCCTACGTTTCCTGAAACAGAGGTGACATTAGTAAAATGAGTATTTTTTTACAGTTTGGGTGGTCAGCCTCATACCAACCCATAAGGCAAGGATCTTTGTGATATTTAAAAGAAATGAGCTTTCAGCCGGATTACTATGGAAAACGCAGAAAAATATTTTATTACGGTTGCTAAATAAATAGTTGACGATAGAAGTACCTACTCATAGAATTGCGAAGTTACCTGCCAAAAAAAAAAATTCCAAATTCAAATTTGTCCTTCGTGTATTTTACAAAACAGATTCATATTAATTCCGTTTTATTTTAAATTGCAACTCTAGTTTAAAACGACCGGTTGTCACCTGTTTCTACTTTGTAGCTCAAGGAACAGGGATGCAGCTGGCATGAGAAAGGCGGGAAGAAAGCCTTTGGCGTCGTAAGCCTGTCTACGGTTCTCGCTAAGCTACGCCTGTCGAACGCAACGTGAACAAATGAAGCCCGCCGTAATTGCATACAGGAATAATGAAAAGGTTTGTTTGTATAATTTATGTGCTACGAAGACCAACAATTCCATGTTTTTTTTCATTTAGTTTTTTAAAATTAATTTATAAGAAAATTCTTAGTTTTGTCAGCTTAATAAATATTGTTTTATCTGTTTACGAAAAAGCAAACAAAAAGACGTTCTTATTTTTATTTTTTATATAAGTGTATTGATGGCTGAAATGCCTAGATGTACAAATCTTATATATAAAAAAGGAGAGGGTATTTGCGTCTGTTTTTTTCGAATTTGCAAAAATGTTTTTCCAACAAGTGTTTCTATTGACGGACTGGACTAAACCTCATATCCAGAATTTTTGGTGTTTGTTTGTTTGTCCGTTTGTTTGTATATTTGTACCACTATAGGCGCCCAGACCGTTCGCAGCACGATGCTGCTATTTTGCATACCCCCATAAAATGCTCAAACTTACACAACTGTCAGGGTCCGGATGACGTCACGTGCATATTTCGTATACCTGCGATACAGACTGAAAATTGAAATCTTGCCGCTGGCGGCCATTTTAAATTTACAGGCTTGATGTTCGAAACAGTCATGTCTCTTAGTAATTTTAACAACTTTTGGAAGAAACTTTTTCGCAAAAAGTAAATTCTTCAAACAAAATTTGTAAATACCTACATAGAAAAAAATAAAAAATAATAACTTTCAGGTAGCACAACGGGCGCATGCATAAAGTTGGAACATTGAAATTAGGCATGCTATCTGAACATAAACAGACTTAAATATTTTCAAAAGTACAACAAAATACATGAAGTTTTAAGAGTAGCTGCCATACATTTTTTTTTGGTTTCGTTAATATTTAACACTCTTCTGGCGTTCATTTTAAAATTCTGGAAGTTCATTCTCAATGATCAAGTTTGTCTTGCTAAAGTCAACATTTTTTGAAAGAAAACTTTTTTCAATGACAAAGTTTTTCGAACAAAATTTTAAAAAACCTGATTTTCACAAAAAAGTCAAATTTATAAGTAAAAAAATCAACTATTTTGATGCTATACTTACAATTATAATTAAGCAAAATGTAATGATATGTAATAGGGAAATCACGCGAAGTGTATATTTTGCATACCCGCTATACAAACTAAAAAAATATATTGCTCTGCAGGCGGCCATTTTGAATTTATAGACCTCATACTCGAATTTAAAATGCATTTTAGTAAATCCCATAAATGTTGGAAGAAACTTTTTTTCTGCGGCAAATTTCTTTGAACAAATATTTAAAAAGTAAAATTTCATACAAAGTGTCTTATATATAAAAATAAAAAAAGTTAAAAAGTTTTTTTTTTAATTTTCAAAAGTCATTTTTTTCTTAGAGTTCTGTCGATAGGTCGAACGTTTTCCCATACTTAGATTTTTTGTAGATTGTGAGTTTAGGCATTTTAAGGTATCTTCAGGTACCAAGCAGTATCAGACACTAAAATATCGTGAAAAGTATCACAAGCAGTTTTAAGATATGAAAAGATAATTCAGAGTAGGACGAGCAGTTTGAAGGCATTTCATGACAATAAGAGCAGCTGGAACAATCTAAAAGCAAAAGCACCAGTACCAACAAAACAATGCCGTATAGCAAACGCAGTCATATTTCATGCCACTATAAGACAATTGCTAGCAGGTACGCTTAAGATACAATTACCAGCAAAACGAAAAAAGGGCAGAAAAAGACAAGTTATACACTAAAATGATAATGAACGGGTCGAGCATCATTATAAACCTTCACCAGAAAATTATAGAGCAGAAATAAAAAGCAGGATAAAGACTTCAGCACCTGCACAACAATAGGAAGTAGCACGATCAGGCCTGGGATTCTACCATAAAATTGTCCACTTTTTGTTGTTGTTGTTGGTCAGTTCTCATGTATCTTTTAAAAATCAAAGCAAGGGTAAAGTGTGCTGGCGAAGCCGGACTTTAAACTGCCCGTAGGGCCTAGCAGCCAACCGTGCGAGAGCGCGGTTTGGTCTGCTAGTATATAAATAAAAATTTAAGAAATATGAATATAAGTAAAAATAATTATTTTTAATAAGCCTAGTAAATATTAACATATTTTTAAAACCAATGTTGATTACTATGTACAAAAGCAGAAATATGATGCAAATACAAATGGTGTGTTTTTAAAAAGAAAACATGAACTTAAGGCACAGTTTAGACTCAAAACATCACTTAAGTTTTACCAATCTTTGGTTAAACATTTTCATGTTTTCTTAATGTATCATTTTTCGTCTTACTGGGTTCAACGAAAGCTATACAATCGTGAAATTGTGCCATTTGTTTGAATGATGTATTTTGTTTCCTAAAATAGTGAAGGAAAATAAATAAAATAATTTAATATTTACGTTATTCATACCCATAGTTAATTATAACGACAATTGCACAGGAAGCTGGCTGTGTACCTTCTACAACCAACGTTTATGTATAACTTCTTGGTCAGAGGTGTGCCCAAAGCTCTAAAAGTATGTATATGTATTGTTGTTACTGAAGCAAATAGTTTACCTCTGGTGGCATCTTTTGAACGATTGTTGCTAGATCACGAGTAGCGTGAGGAATAAAACAAATTAAAAAAACATAATTAAGGACAGGATTACTTTGAATCCGCTGCAGATGTAACTTGGCAAAAACAAGCGCAAACCTTCCTCATACCCGGCCTGTGTGTATGTGTCAGAAGGACCCACACCATATGGACGCAAACGCAACTAAACGCAACTAAGCTACACATATAGTGTAACTTCTTGCCGCGTTATCCCCGAAGGGGTCGCATGTGGCGAGTTGAACCTATTTATTTTTACAGGTAAGGGGGCCGGCCTTACGCCAACCACTTCAGTTGAAGTGGAGGTTTCCCAGCTCCCGAGAGTGCTGGTACTCATTTCTTGTGAAGGCTGAGTAAACCTTGCCGGTTTTTTATTTTGGGGTTTGAAATAAACACCGAAACGGGAAATCATTTCTGACACCCTCAGTGGGATTCGAACCCGAGCTTTTGGAATGGAATGCAAGCACTCTACCACCTGAGCTATAGACCGGACCAAACCGGACGCTCATACAAAGCTATATATGTGCAAGGCCTTCCCGTCAAGTAAAAGTAACGACACGGCAAAACAAGAACCTCTAGGTCAGAGGCGTGCCCAAGACTCTAAAAGTAAATGGTTCAATGTAACTCAAGCTAAAAGCATACATTTTCTGTCCCGCTGATAATAATGATATGTGAAATTAAATTTGACAAGTTATAGATTTATTGTTTTAATTAAAACCACTATGGTAATAAGATATTTATTTGAGCATGCCCCAAATTTATGATAATTTGAAAAGGCCGCCATCAATATGCCGGTGGTCGATTATAAAACTTGGCCCCCGCATAAATTTCACATTCCCACTGTGTTGAATAAACAAAGGGCATTCCTGTGAGCGATAACGATCGCGAACACTTTGTTTATCATCGGGATACATTATCGGGAGTCCTTATTATTTCAGGGGAATTGATATTACGGGCGCGCAGAGAGCAAAGAAGAGCGAAAACGTCAAAGTTGGCCCAAAAGTTCGCGCAATATTTGCCTCGGGCTACGGTGGAACAGCGCTCCTCAAAGTATATGCTAGATAATTATTTTCTAGGACTTCTTAAAGCTGTTGATATTCTTAATGATTAAGTAGAAATAAATTATTCTATCTAGTTGTAAGATAGGAGGAGTTGAAGGTTAAAGCTTGATATGAGCTGTAGGGCCATGGGGTCGTCGCTTGTCGGTCTAATTAGACCGACATTCTTTCTTCTTTTCTTTTTTCTTTCCCACGTGGTTGGCCACTTAGTCAGGAGAGCACCTCCCGAACAGTCTCAGTAGTAACATCTCGAATTTAGGCCTTAAGTCACATGTTAAGACGCTCAGAACCACTTTGCATTTTTGTTTGTAAATTTAAAATCCTCGAGCCCCAAACCCTCAGTGATTTTTGAGCCTCCTTGCTTTGTGCAAACACTTGGGAAAGTGTAGCTTCTCTGGAGGGCCTTCTGCCACTCGCATCTCACATAACTTTTGCATGCGAGTCCTGTGACACATCTCCGGATGGGATGGATATACAGGGCGTGGGTCAGTGGAGGGGAGACTGACCCTGAGAGAAGGTGTTGTAGGGCCATGGGAGAGGAAAAAGAAGTGAAAACTGATAAAGCAGATAACACTCATGTTGTTGGTATAACTAAGAGGATATGGCGTCGGCGCTCATTGAAACAAGCGTAAGCTCGCACCCCGCCTGCGCCGTACCCTATCAGCAATAACATTGAATATAAAATTTCATTTCTGTTCACAAATACTTTCCTGAAATCTAATCTAATTTAAGTTGCAAAGATATGCAAAATTGAGGATTCACATTACATGCATTCTCACAAGCAGACGCGTACAAGTTCGCGCTTGCGTAGGTATGCCGCATGTGAACCTACCACATAAAAACTAAATCTCAAATGGCCCCTGAAACTCTTGCCGACCTTCCCTGAAACAGAGGTGACATTGGCAAAGTGAACAATATTCTACAGCATGGGTGGTCAGCTGCATACCAACCTATAAGTCAAGGAATATACACAACAAATAACATTTTAGACATAAACAAATGGATAAACATTAAAATCAAATACAAATTACAAAATTTAAATTTAATTTTGAAATAAAAAAAAGACATAATGTTATTTTATAGATTTTCGTTACTATATTAAAGCTTACCAGTACCCTTAGTACGAGTTGCAAAACTTGAGTAATGTAAAGTTAACGGCAATTTTTAAAGAGTGATTTCCGCGAAAATCTGCCGTTTTTGTTTGTTTGAACTTGATTTTCTTCATCACTGTAACTCTTTTGCTAAGACCATAAAGTGTAAGAAACAAAAAACGGCAGATTTTGGGAGAAATCACTCTTTAATATTTTCCGTAAACTTTACTTTTCTCAAGTTTTGCTACTCGTACTAAGAGTACTGGTACCTTCGAGTTTTCACATTCAGGTGGAGCTTTAGAAGCGAAGTATTTGAAAATTGAAATAATGGAGTACATCAACATTGTGTCCCAAAACGTTGCTGTGGGCTGCGTTGGTTGTTTTTTTTAGATGTGCTCTCAGTTTTGTTTTCTTTCTCAAGCTCACAAGCCTTACAGGCTCAGGGTTTTCTGCACTACAAGCCTCTAAGACCCTTAATTAGTCTCCTTACTCCCAAAAGGCTTCAGCGTCAGCCTTGGCATTGTCTATTCACCGTATGTTGGGGTATTTAAGTGGTCTGACACTAGAGACGGCATCATCCACCAGCCAATACATTCCTGATTATCCTAAAGTTGTTTGCAGGTCTGGAGTATTTTTTACCAGTTTTTCTTAATCTGAGTTAATGTTAATTAAATATTTGCGTCGTGGAATGTTTCCATACTTGATTAACTACCAAATCTAGGAGAGGTCTTCATTGACAAGGTTGATATATGAAATTAAAAAATGGTTCCATTTCTGACAATGCGCATGCGCACATTCTCATTTCAACACGGATACCCGTTGCGTAATGACCATAACGCAACGGACTGTAAAAATAAATGGCATTGTGATTGCGATAGCCGTTTTGCATTTAGTAAATTACCAAATGGCAGTAAAAAAAATATATTATATAACACAAGATTTACGTTTTTAAGTAAAGTTTGAAAAGCCTTTGACGCTGGCGTATACACGAGTAAGTACCGCTTTCACACAAGTTACTTCCAATGGGGTCTGAAAAGATGGGGTGGGAGGGGGTGAGGGGTGAGGGGGTGAGCTCCAACAATTTGCTTCAAGTGAAATATTGTTTTAATAAGGGTGGCTTGTAACATAAATTCGGCAGCCAACAAAAGAGTACCCCGCGTTCGAAAACAATATCTATTGAATGGAAGAAACCTCCTCTCGTTATCCTGGGGAGAGCCAACCGGAAAATGGAGAGAGCCTGAAGACGCATCGCCTAAATACGTATTACCTTTTATTGGATGTCCCCGAAAAAAAATGGCCGTATATCTTTGAATACAATGATCGTCTATTGGGTGACAAAAATGAGTTACCTGTTACTTGAACGAGGTTGGTTTAACGTGTACTGAAAAACTCGAGATTGTTTAAACATAATTTCGATAAGGATAAAAGAAAAACAGCTTTGTTTTCGATTACGTGGTTTTTCTTTTATCCTTACTGATGAACGATTACAAAGTTTATGCCTCTACAATCAATAAAATAATTTCAAAAAATTGATTATTTTTCAATAAAAAATAAAAAAATAAAAGAAATTAAAAACTTTGTTTTATTCCACTTTTATTGTTTTTGAGTATGTTACAAACGTTTTCGGAATACCTTCCATCATCGGGTAACAACAATTACTAAAATCAAACTTAAAAATTAAGACATGGGTGTGGGATCTATTGGTGGTAAGGGAGGGGGTAGCAAGGTAGGTATGTGGGAGGGAGATGGTGAGTTTTGGGGCGGAGCTAATATTGTTAGGAGAGGAGACGTAATGGCGGGAAGTTGAATATTTAGCATATTACTTTTATTTCTATGTTTATTTATCTCTAATATTTCTAATATGTCCAACTTTCTCCCTTTTCCAAAAAGGGAGAACCCCCTCCCTTACCACCAATAGATCCCACACCCATGTCTTAATTTTTAAGTTTGATTTTAGTAATTGTTGTTACCCGATGATGGAAGGTATTCCGAAAACGTTTGTAACATACTCAAAAACAATAAAAGTGGAATAAAACAAAGTTTTTAATTTCTTTTATTTTTTAATTTTTTATTGAAAAATAATCAATTTTTTAAAATGAATTTCCACAGTGTTTCACAAAAATCTTTTCAAAAATTTAAAATAATTTCGATAATCTATAATAATCAAAGTCGTAAAGATATGTTCAAATGTTCAAATTCATATTAAATGCATAGGTACTCAAAAACAGATACGTGTAAATTTGCGCTTGTACATGCTGCATGTGTTCTAACTACTTAAGGTACTAAAGGAAGGAAAGATGGAGTATGAACGACGTTTAAGCTTTTCCAACAGTTTTCCTAAAAATCTCTTATTTTCATATTTTTTCTTTACGCAAAAAAACAGACTGCATTTTTAAGTTTATCAGGAAAAGAACATCAATGCATTTTTATTTTTAATTTTTACTAAGTAAGCAAAAGTTAAAAAAAAACGCAAACGCAACTAAGCTACACATATAGTGTAACTTCTTGCCGCGTTATCCCCGGAGGGGTCGCATGTGGGGAGTTGAACATACTTATTTTTACAGGTAAGGGGGTCGGCCTAACGCCAACCACTTCAGTTGAAGTGGAGGTTTCCCAGCTCCCGAGAGTGCTGGTACTCATTTCTTGTAAAGGCTGAGTAAACCTTGCCGGTATTTTATTTTGGGGTTTGAAATAAACACCGAAACGGGAAATCATTTCTGATACCCTCGGTGGGATTCGAACCCGAGCTTTCGGCATGGAATGCAAGCACCCTACCACCTGAGCTATCGACCGGACGGTTAATATTAAAAAAAAGTTTGTAAGGAAAAAACATCGTAGGTACATGCAATGTCAAAAAGTTTTATATTTTAGGTATGTGTAAAAAATCAATGTAGGGTAAATATTGTTCAACATGTTCATAGAAAAGTTTGCTCTTTGACCAAAGAAAAGCACCTTTTATCGAACATTACAGACTTTGAAAGTTGCTATGTTTTATGATGGGGTAGAAAAGGGGGGGGGGGAGGCTTTCACGTGTCGATGGGGGAGGCGTGCGGGGCAAGGGTAGGTCCCATTGTTCGAATCTCAAACACTTCGGAAATTTATTATTATTCCTACGCTTTAATTAAAACAAATTTATGTCCATTAAAAGGAAAAGCGCCTTTCGCGAATTAATACGCACAATTAACGTCAGTTTGTTGCGGAATTTCAATGGAGAGCAATACTGATAAATTGCTATTGAATTTGTCGCTTTGTGTTGCCAAATATTTATAATTTTCGGAAACATTACAATACCCTCATTTCTTTAAGTAAACGAAAAGTCTGTCTTATTTATTTAAGGAAGTCAATAATGTTGTTTAACTTATTTCCAAGAGATAGTGTGATTTTATTTTCAAATGAAACAAAATACTTTCTGTTTATTGCTTGATGAGTGAACAGTACCCTTAGTACGAGTTGCAAAACTTGAGAAAAGTAAAGTTTACGGAAAATATTAGAGCGTGATTCCTCCCAAAATCTGCCTTTTTTGTTTTTTTACACTTAATGGTCTTAGCAAAAGAGTTACAGTGATGAAGAAAATCAAGTTCAAACAAACAAAAACGGCAGATTTTGGGGGAAATCACTCATTAATAATTGCCGTAAACTTTACATTACTCATGTTTTGCAACTCGTACTAAGGGTATAGACCGCAGTTGAGATGATTTTATGATGTTAGGGATTTGGACAGACAAAGCATTGATAATGTAAACTAAAAGAAGATCACAAAAAAGTAAAATATGATGGAAATAAGTTAAGAAGCTGAACAAAACCACCACCACCTTAAAGGTAGAACTGAAAAGTACTGATTCTCTTATTTGAAAAATCGTGGATAAAACATTTTATTGGGTGAAACTTCTCATAGTAAGTGAACTCATTATATGAAAGTCCTCATTTTAAACACACGTCTAAACTACAGGATTTTCACATTGTATTGGTGCTTTCTATCGTAGAAAATAGGAAAAAATGTGCATTTAAAATGTGCACATGGGTTTGTCAGAATAAACCCATGTTAGTTTAATATGTCAGTCATTTAGTTGTACCACTAAGGTATCGATATATCTCTTTGTCAGTTACTACACGCATTGAGATTTGTTTTTCTGGTATGTTGTTCAAATTATTGTGAAAATATGCAGTCAAATGTAAGTAGATTTTTCATGAAGGTTCGCGCATTTGAGGGTTGGATTTTAATTTGTAAGTATACATGCAGCATACACGTGCCTGCTTTGTGGGCATGCATTTAACATGAATTTTAAATGTTAAATTATATCTTTGCAACTAAGATAATATGTAGATTATAGTATGACTGAATTTTCGATTTACGCAATCAGAGTGACTTTACGTAGTGTTTTATACTATACGTATTTTGGAATCCAGCATTCAAAATCCATCCCTATTTGCACACTCATATTTGCATGAAGGATGAACCTCAAATATACTAGTGTATATACGCAACATATATCATAGATTAAACCACAATTATCTTCATTATAGTACAGCAATAACTCACGGGCGGATAAACTTTTCGCATATATGTTTCAGTTGTTATCTGCGATAGTTGCCAGCATTATGTTTTGAATAATTTATGGAATTCTCAGAGAATTATTCTGATGTTAACCGCACGTTTGCGGCAACTAACTAACTCCCGGTCTCGTTGCTTAAATTAACTCATTACTTCTAACAAATATGTGCGATACCTACCACTGAAATTAAAAGGAGGAATACAAATTTGAAAATATTATGTTTTTCTCGACGGGCGAACGTCACACGACGAGTGAGGGGCTTAGAAATTAGTATCGAAATATTAATTTGCCTTTTTTCCGAAACCCGGTCGTGTTAAATGTACCAAACTCATTATAAAAAAAACATCATTAGCAAATATTTTATTATCTCAAACAAAATAAATACCAGCGTCCACTTCATCATTATCTTCATTGAAACTACAGCTCGAGTTGCACATTTAGATTCAAAAGGAAGAATGTGATTTTGGCTATCTAGCCATAAAAATCATCCATGTTTTTTGAGGAAGTTGTTTTACTTTTAAATAAATGACCCATGAAGAACCTTTTTTTTATAATTAAACGATTTATGTGATAAGGAAAATTCAATTGAATTGCTTCAAAACTGGCACAAAAATATATTCAAAATGTAACATACAAAACTGTAAGTTTCGGTTTTTACATAAATTATTTAATAATTAAAAAGGGTTTTCTTAGCTTAATCGTTTATTCAAAGTACAACAAACTTTGCCAAAAAATATACAAAGTTTTATAGCCAAAGAGCGAAAATCTCACTTACTTTAGTTGTTTTCCTCCAACGCAGCTAAAAAATTTGCTACTTTTTTGACAGTTTGAGTGGTCAACTTCACATATACGTAGTTTGTGGAATAGCACACCAGTAAACAGAATAAAACCAATAATCAAAATTAAACTTTTTCTTCTGAGCTTGTGATACTGAAGTTATCAAAATCAATTTGAAATAACAAAACTCAATTATCCATCTCCCTTGATAAACAATTCTGGCATCAAGGGTCCTGTTGTTCCTTCACAATAATGGAAATTTGGGGTACAATTCTCCGTTTAATATTCTCGCCCCTATAATGGGTGCCAATTGGGGCATTCAATGCCAGCCTTGCATTGTGATCGAGCTCCGATATGATTTTTCACGCGTCAGTTAGTCTCTATATTAAAAATGGCAGTCTTGGGGCGTTTATTTTTTAATAAAGAACCGTCCAAAGATTTACCGAACCGTGACCCGAGCGACTGATTTCCAAAAGCAATCATTTTTCATGTTTGTTTTCTCTTTTCATTATGGTGGGTTTTCAAGTCAAGTTTGGCGATCGATTAAGTGAAATTTTCATTTTTATTGCAAGGCGTTTTTATAATGATTCATTAAAAATAACTGAGCGTGTAAATTTTTCAGAAAATAAATCTCTACGTTCTTTGCCATAACGTCTGAATAAATTAAGTACAAAAGATTGCTCTTCCAAACTTTGACCATGGTCTATTGTTTCCTTCTTTATGCTACTTTTTCCTGCTCTGCTACCTTCTGCAGAGTTCCAAAAATGTTATACACGTTGGTAATGAAACATAAGCAAGAAGAATAAAGAAAGAAAAAATAAGCAAGAAGAAGGAAAGTATGGATTATGGTCAAAGTCCGGAAGAACAATACCAAGTATCTGAATCCGGCAGTGAAAGCCTAAAGATATGTAAAAAAAAAATGCGTAGAATTCGTTTATTTTGATTTTAATTTTACTGCTGATATCTGAAAAATAAACACCGCTTTGCAAAACACAACTTGATTAGTGAGTCTTTGATATATTATCAAAAGTTGTAAAGATATATTACTTAATGCCCGCTCACAAGTAAAAAACTTAAATTTTGAGCTCACACATTCTGAATGTGTACTTTTTTACAAAATTAGATCCAAACCTCAAATAAACGTACGACCTGAAGCTCTTGACAATTTTCCCTGAAACAGGGGTGACAGTCACAAAAGCGATCTAATATTTGCAAAATAGGTATATAGTTAGTCTTCAAACAACACCTAAGCCAAAAAACAACAATAATTTACAATATTAAATTAAAAAATCCACAATATACATTATGAAATTTTAATTTTACGTTTGAAGTAATAAAAAAAAATATTTTGTTAGTTTTTTCTTTAGTTTTCCTGTTTGTCCATGGCTTGCAGTATTTTTCTACGAATGGTTAATTAATTATATTAATTAGTGGGAACTTTTTTAGACTGAAATATTTACGCGGAGTTTTTGCGCTAAAAAATGATGTGTTGATTGCGTCACAAGAAAAAAGTGGAAATTTCCACGACGGGTTGTTTTATAGAAATATTTGTTACGCCGGCGGTTGCTCGTTGTCACCTGTCAGCTGGGGAGAATTTAATTATGAACCTTTATTTGTTTATTTATTTATCAAGCCACCCTCTGTACATAATATATATGTACACAGTTCACTGGAAATGGGTTGCCATGGAAACCAACCCTCGTTGCGTATCAAACTTAAGCTCGATTTTGTCAAAATATTCTTCGATTGTATTTCAGTGGGGTCGAAACATTGAAAAGGGTGCGAAAATGAACCTGGTCATTTGGCCGGATGACTTCCAAATCTGACCACCAGACGGGCTAGTCTCTCATTCATAACAACTTTTTATAAGTCAATCTTTTAAAGATTAGAATCCAAAACTGTCTTTACACGTCATGAGCATGTTATTGTAATGCAAAATAAGATAATTCGCAACTAAGCCATATATGCAGTGCTACTTCTTACCTGCGTAATCTCCGAAGGGGTTGCATGCTTCAATTCGGGACCTTTTTATTTTTACGGGTAAGAGAGCCGGCCAAGCACTTCAGTGGAGATTTCCCTGCTCCCGAGGGGGCTGGTACTCATTTCATGTGAAGGATGAGAGAACGTTGCCGGTATTTTATTTTTTAGTGGAAATAATCATAGAAACGGGAAATCATTTTACACTTCCTCAGTAGGATTCGAACCCGAGATGTAGGCATGAAATGCACGCACCCTACCAGCTGAGCTATTGACCGGATACTTTTCGAGTCTTGAAAATGATTCATTGACTTTTTACAAATGTTTGAATCACAAAAAAAAAAACCTTATTACAGATTTTTCAAATATTTAAATACATTAAACGATTTTTTTTTATCATTAATTTACAATTCCAAACTAGAATAATTTAATTAACCTATAAATTTCATATGTATGGAAAACCCAACAATACTAATTGGAAACACGGTCTACAAAATTATTTTCTAATTGTTTTTCCAGCTTGTATTGTTTGACCTCAGATATCAGTAAAGGTTGCGCGGGACTTTGGCCCTAACGAGCATATTATGGCACAGTATGAACATCTCAACTCATCAGTCTGTGGCTTTAGTGATTATGTTGGCATGCCCGACTTTAATAGTTTCTGACGGTTTTTCACGCTGCTGTAATTATCTTGCATTAAGACATCTTATGTGTTGGCTGTATGAAAGAACACTTAAGGCAGTGTTTGATGTACTCTTAGAAATCTGAAGTAATTGTATTAGAGTCTCCTTGCGTTCTTACAAAAATATATTTTGTATATAAAAGGATGACTCACGCCAGACCGTATCGAGTCCGAGCTGA
The DNA here is from genome assembly GCA_951799405.1 of Agapetus fuscipes. Taxonomy (NCBI): domain Eukaryota; kingdom Metazoa; phylum Arthropoda; class Insecta; order Trichoptera; family Glossosomatidae; genus Agapetus; species Agapetus fuscipes. Next base: position 6,450,575 of record OX637337.1, on the reverse strand, counting down.
CCCTTGGCCGTAGCAGGGTCAACTAATATTCCGTATATTTTGTAAAGTATATTTCATTTCACATATATTTTGTTTCGTTATTTAGTTACAACCAAAGTTCGGCTCGGACCCGGCACAGTCAAGCGCCAGTCATCCTTAAATGTACCTACGGCTTTTATTAGAGCAAAAATTATAAAGTTAATGCTTTATTTTCATTTTTTTAAATAATTCAATGGATTAAACCTTAGGTTATTGATCATAAAAAATATGATTGATGAACTCAACTAAGCTACACTTATGTTGCAACTGCTTGCCGCGTTGTTCCCGAAGGGATCACATGTGGAAAATGGAACCTATTTACTTTTACAGTTGAGGGGGCCAGCCTTTCAACTCTCCGCTCCCTAGGTAGCTGATACTCATTTCTTGCGAAGGCTGAATAAATGTTGCTGGTTTTTGATTTTGGATTTGATATTAACAACAAAACGGGAAATAATTTCTGACACACTCGGCTAGAGTCGAAACCAAGCTTTCGGCATTTTCGGCAAGCATTATATACCAACTGTGCTATGGACCAGCCTGGTCTTTTGCAGATTTTTTTTTAAATGTTTGTTAACTTTTTAAATACTTTTAGGTGAATACATACCCATATTTTGTCAAAAACATTTTTCCTTAAATATCGGGAAATTTTCCCTACATGTAGGGAAATCAATACGGTAATAATATAAGTATGGAGTCTTTGTTTCAAAGTAAATGTCAACAGACATATGAGTGAGCGAACACAATTTCGCTTTTACTGGATCGAAAAAGCCACATCAATCAGAGAAGCCGCTCCCCGATATTTTTTGCATCCATTTTCCAGTGCCAGTCCATTCGTCACACGCCAGCCCATTGAGTTAACGAATAGAGGAGTCGAACATATTCTGACGAAAAAATTCGTTTCAACCTACCTCAACACAATTTTTCGTTAGTTAGAAATTCCCCGAGTCGTTCCCCCAGTGATTGTTTGGCTTGTTTGCATTTTTTACAAAGCTGACCTTTGTGTGAAATTGTTTTCGATCACATTCTATACAATCTGAGCGAAGAACAAAATGTTAAACACAATAACGTGAGAGTTGTTTTAAATATTTTGAAAATCAATTTCCAGTTTTTATAAGACACATTGGTTCACTACACATACAAACATTGCTAATGCGAAATTACCTCTGATGGACATAAAACAAACAAGCACTAAAGGAACGGAGTGTCACCACACTGTTAACAGGCTAAATGTACTGGTACCAAGCATGACTCCACCATATGAATTAAGTGAGTTGAGTGGTCCTTAATTTATTATTCCGCAATTTTTAACGAACTGAATTTAATCAGTTATTGTGACAGAGTCACAAACTATATGGGAACAAGGAGTCACGAATTCAAAGACAAGACTCACCTCACTCCCGTTTACTATTCTTTGTGGGCTTTTGATTCCTCCTAAAACGGGTGCGTAGTGCAGACAATTTGCGTCTGCCCACTCTCGAGATTGAACTTGCAATGAATCTCACACTTAGGTATTGCAACATGATGAGTAGGTGATCAGCATGGACAAGACTAATTAATGGTTAAGAGAAAAAAAAATTAACCAGCCTGTGACCCATCGACAAGTCTACCTAACAATTTGCTCAAACAGGTACATATGTCACATTTTTTTCTGTATTGTTGGCATTACTAAAATGTCATTTCTGCGCTGAAATCGTGCGCACGCGTCGCAATAATTATATTAGGTGAACTTGTCAATTTTGCAAAAACATATATATATTATAATGAAAAAAAACGACTTGTGGTGTAATAGACTTGGAATATTAATGGGTGTTGAAATACAAGATAGAGAGAGAGAGCAACAAAACATAGGTTTTTATGTTCTTGACTTAAAGGTTGATATTTGGCTGACCATCCATACTGTAAAAAACGGCTCATTTTGCCTACATATGTCACCCGTGTTTTCAGGGAGAGTTGCAGGACTTATGTTCATTGGAGGTTTGAATTTTAATTTGTAAATAAACATGTAGCATTTGTAAGCGCTAACTTACACGTGTTTGTTTATTTGCATGCATTTTATATGAATTTTAAATGTAAATATATCTTTACAACTTGGAGATTATAGAGTTGGTCTTTGACAGCTATGTGGTTGACATGTTCGGTCGACAGGTTAGTCCCATAGTATGTTACAATGCCCGTAGCTAGTTTCGTCTCCACTGATATTATAACACACACACCATATCGTTTAATCACGTTACTTTTGCTTCGCGATATGGCACATGTCCTACAATAAATTAGTCAAACGGAGAAATAGAGGCGCGCTGTGGGCTTTATGTGTTGCTACATGTTGTATGAGAAAGCAACAAATAAGTACGGATGTACTTTGAGTGTAAAGAAATACGTATTGTCCATTAGTAATACACACTATTCCATGAGATGATTACTTTTCGTGGAGCATGAAGCTAAAAGTGACGATTTTTGGCGTTATACCTAATAACCATAGACTGATCTGTAGTCTAGTGGTTAACGCTTGGGACCTGTGATTGGAAGGTAGTGGGTTCGAACCCCAGTGGAACACGAAAATATATTTCATTTTTCAAACTTGCTCTGCCTTTACCGCTTTCATTAGGTGTATCTTTTATCTATAATCAAAGATATGATGACTGACACGTACAAGTTCACACTTATACATGTCGCATGTTAACTAACATAAAAACCTAATCCCAAGTAAAAACATACGCCCTGTAATACCTTCTCTTAAACAAGGGCGACATTGGTAAAGTGATAATTTTTTTACAGTATGGGTGGTCAGCCTCATATCAACCCATAAGTCAAGGAAGCCACACCAACCTATTAATCAATGAAGTCATACCAACTTATAAGTGAAGGAAATTGTTTCTAGGTATTCAATAAAACTTAAATCTACAAATGAAATACAGACATTAGCTCTACAAATTTTACTTTTCAGTTTACGTAACGAGGCCGGTGTCTCTCTACAGACCGCGTCTTCATTTGCCTTGCGGCGCCTCTCAGTACTGGAGGAGTGCTCACATTAGCGCAAACACATCCCATAAAGCAGCGACTATTATTTTCCCGCGTAAAAAAGGGCGGGCGGCGCCTTTATTGCGCGCCGGCTCCCACATTTCATTCCGACGAGTCGACAAAGTGTAAACCCTCCGCAAGCACCTACTGGTGCCCGCCGAGGGAATACCGTTGCGAATTCCTCGGAATAATACTAACACGTTCTTCTTTTGTTTTTGACGCCAGTCCGGTCGATAGCTCGAAATTTCATACCAAGAGCTCGGGTTCGAATCCCACCCAAAAAGAGAGCTAAAAAAAGGTAATGACTTTGGATGAAATAAAATAAGTATGTAAGGATCTGTAATGTTGGCGGCTTAGGCTGTACTGTAACTGTAACTCTGTCGCCATTCCGTTAGGGGTGGCCAGAGCCTCTGCAGAGTTGCCTCCATTTCTTCTTATCCTTTCATACCTCTTTCAATTCATTCATATTCATCACCTTTTTTCATGCATTTTCTTCTTTTACGCTCGCTTTGTATAAACCATTCTTTCACAGTCTCCTCAATCTGATCACTCTATACTTTTCTCGGTCGTCCCTTACCTCTTTTTCCATTCACACTACCTTTGTATATACACTTTGTCTAAGGCTTTAAATTTTTGGATTTCACATTTTGTATGTATATCGACGGTTAAAAGGAAGTAGCTCATAAGCGACAAAGACTAAATTGTTCAGGAGAGCAGCTTAAAGTTTGAGATTGCAGAAAAATGGCATAACTTTTTTATTTTGTATGATATCGTTAAAATAAAAAATCTCTAAAATTTAAAAAATAAAGAGCATTTATTGGCTTTCCTATTAATGTGATTTTACGATTTTTTTTATGTCGCAAGCGTCTTTAGGACAAAAAAGGCTAAAATCTTGTCGATTACACCAACAACATATTTTGAAAACGCAGTTGTTTGCTTGGGCATAAACAACGAAAAAATCATCGTAGAGCTATCTGAGTTAGCGCATTAGAAAGACCAGAAAATTTCAAGTAAGATAGCATTAATTTATTTCTTCCTTTTAACCGTCGATATTGTGTAGGTACATTTTAATTTTATTATTTTACTTAGTGATTGTTTGTTTGGGCCGGACATGGTGCTCCCTCAGATGTTAGACCACTCGGACGTCCCAGGATGCGGTGGGCAGACAATGTCGAAGCCGACGCCGAAGTTCGGGGAGTAAGGGGACCATGGATGGAAGCAGCACAAGACATAGAGCCCTGGAGGATTATGGTGCGGGAGACCCTGAGCCTTCCAGGCTTATAGGCCGAAGAAAGTATAGTAAAGTAAGTAAGATGGTTTATTTAATATAGTTAAATGTAATTGATTTTTTGTGTTCCTAGACTTAAAAAATACATATTATACTGTAAAAAAAAGTTCGCTCTGCCAATGTCACTCTTGTTGAATATATTTTTGTAACTTGTATTAAAGATATATATATAAGTATGGAATAACTTGAATCAAATAAAATATATAAAAAGCAGAAATGTAAGGCAAGTATAGTTATTATCATTAAATTTAAGTAGCACAATAAATGTTTCCAAAATAATAAGTTTTATGACCACAAGCTCTGAAGATACAGAAGGAATATAATACCTCCCCCTAGTACACGTTTGGCTTATCTACCATTTGACTAAACGATTATCTTTAAATTAAACAGTTTTAAGAGTCACATTATACACAATCTGAGTTGTTTGTACATATTTTTTAAATCAATGTCCAATATTTATAAGACACATGGTTCCAATACACCTACAAACATTGCTTATGTGGAATTACCTCTGCTGGAGATAAGACAAGCAAGCACTACGGTGACAAATAGGTATATTTATCAATCAGTAAATAAGAAGTGTATAGAGTAAATAATTTACATATGTATGGAGTATCTTTATGTACGGCTGCGAGACATGGTGTCTATCCAAAAGAGATAAACAAAGACTAGAGGCTTTCGAGATGTAGTCATATAGAAGACTACCAGGAATTTCCTGGAGAGACCACACTACAAATGAGGAGGTTCTCCAAAGAATCGAAGGAGGAAGGCATCTGCTCAGGACCTTGCCCGAAAGGCGTACAAGATGGATCGGCCATGTAATACGACAAAAAGGCCTCTTGCATACCATAATGGAGGGGATGACTGAGTAGACCAACTCTAGGGGACACCCACGCCAAGAATACCTGGAGGACCTGTTGTTGGACGTGCGCTGCTCATCATATGCAAACCTTAAAAGAGCCGTACAAGACAGGGAAGAATGGTGGAGAAGAACGAAAGAAATTGCTGCAAGCCAATCGCAGGATTGAAACTAGAGAAGAAGAAGAAATAAGTAGGTAAAAACAGCCGATAAAAAGATCATGTACTCTCATTGTGAAGAAGTGTACAGAATAAGGCTTCAACAATGAAAATTTAGCATAGGACATCCATTACAAGAAGCTGTAAAGAAAAAAGTCGTCAGACGTTTCTGCGCAAGTGAAGGAAAGAAAACTTCACACCCCTTCTCCCATGTAAATAAATGTTGCTTTTTGTTATGAAAGATTTGCAGCATGGCTGAACAATTGCAAACTCTAAAATTCTGTAAAGAACATACCGAAATAATTCAATGACTATATTATAAGTATGTGTTCCTTATCATTCACAATACAAGCTTCCTCATTTATATAGTTACGGCCATAAGCTATGTCGCAGTTTAAAAAAAAAGGATTATTCATTGACTTATAGGCTGGTGTGAGGCTGATCGCCCATACTGTAAAATATTTTTTACTTTACCAATGTCACCTCCGTTTCAGGGAAGGTCGGCAAAAGATGTAGGGCTTATATTCATTTACGGTACACATGCAGCATTTGTAAGCGCGAACTCACACGTATCTGTTTGTGAGCATGCATTTAATCGATTTTGAATATTTCTTGTTTATAAATCTTTGCAACATAGATTTTGGATGTGTTTTTATTATTTACTTAAGCTTTCTTATTAATTTGTTCATGTTCATCATTTATGTAGTAGGTTTTAACACAATAAATAAGTTTCACTCGCCACATGCGATGGAGAAAACGCGGCAAGAAGTTACACTTTATGTGTAGCTTCGTAGCGTTAAGCGATAGCGCATAATAAAATAAACCACATAACATTTTTTTTGTATAAATTCCATTGTTAACAATTATTACTATATTATGTTGATGTATGAGAAAGTAGTATTCTCCGAATAATTGTTGTAAAATTAACTCCAAGCCACTTCCAGACTGAGTTCCGTTTAAAGGTGAGAAACCACAAACTGGTGCAAAATTTACAATTACAAAACAAAACATCTCGTGGCCTTTGCTTCTACCCACACAACCAAATTCTGGTCAAAATCGTTTAAAATTGATAGTTCTGTTGACTTAATTCTAACTATGAGGTTACTATTCAAACTATATTTAATGCCAAAATATTTTCCTAAGATAGATGTATGCTATTTTTGTACGTATAAGTAGGTTATTACTATATTAATAACAAGGTCGAGCTTTTACTTACATGATCAGCTTTAGATGAAAATGTAGGTTAAACCATCCGACCAACAGCAAGCAGATGCTAAGACCACCGAGTCGCTTTGAGAACCAGCCTCGAAAATGCTTTCAGCATGTGAAAGAAAGACGACGAGAGAAAAGCTGCGAATGGAATGAGGTCAAATCCAAAACGATTGGTTATTTATCATATCTCAAGAGTCCTGTAAAGCTTGTAAAACACAAATCAACAATTCTCATGCAAGATTCATTCTATTGTATGTAAAATTGGGTGGACCTTTAGTGCGTGTTGTTTTGCTTGTATCATTTATAAAAAGCTCTCTGCAATCTCAGTCGTTGCCATAGAAAATCTATTTTTAGGCGGCAATACTTATTTGCTATAATGCAGGATGAACCTTTTGTGTCCGGTTTTTAATACAGACAGGTGTATTTTTTAACGCAGCGACAATATTTGAAAACTGAATAATATGTTTTTGTACTCCGTCGAGAATCAAACTCACTGCCTTTTGATTACGAGACCAAAACGTTTACATATAAACTACATAAAGACTGGTGGTTTGATTGTAATATTTATATGAAAACTGTTAAAATATTTTCGTAAAAACATCTGCAAAATCAAATACTTAAAATTTTATCGATTGAAAGACTCATGAAAAAAAATGGTTCTCTAGAAAATGGCGTGTAAATAAGTTGAAAGCGCTCGAGATATTGAACTAAATTCGTGCAGAAAAAAATGCCTTTTTAAATTAATCAATTGTTCATACGCAAATCTTAACTAGTTCAATTTAATCTCAACTTATTTTCATTCAACTTCTTTTTGGTTCAATTCTTTCAAATAAAATTCTCTCAAGTACTATTCTCCCGATTCAGATTCTCTTTTCGTAGTATCGCATGTATTTAACCGAGGACAAAAGCAAATGTTTGGTTAGATTGTCTAAAAATACACATACGACATCGCGTTTTACATACAGATGGTCTACGCTCTGGTGATTTCAGAGAAACTCACGTGACTAGGTTTTCCACAAAAAACTAAGTGATTTTTAATGTTCCCACTCGCTCTACGAAACTACACGGCTCATATAAAACGCTCGTATATCGAGTGAAACACGCTGGCTGGATGTTAATTACCCCTCGAAGCTATTATGTTACGTAAAATATATTTTAATAATGTATAATACAGTATAATGCATGCTTTAAAGTTAATTTTTCATAAAAAAATAATAATTCAAAAATGTGTGTTTTAATAAGTAATTGATTAGTTATTTATTTCGATATTATTATTTTTTATGGAATTTTAAACAAATAAATAAAGATTTGTAGGGTTTGTGTATTCACACAGTGAAAATTCATTTTAATTTAAAATAAACATTTTAATTAAAATAAAAAAAACCTGAATGTTGAAGGTCGAAAGTGCTTGAGGTAGATAAAATTATTGTGAAAATAAAACTAAGTTTTGAAAAAAATAATTCATTTTCAATCAAAAAAAATATATTTGGTTGAATTATTGTTTTGTCATCTCTATTTCCAGAAATAAGGGCGAGCTACATATGTTTAAAAAAAACCTTTTATGAACATAAATAGGTCTCAAATTTCTGGATATTGATAAATCTCGTACGTCTTTTACAATCAATGAAAAACTAATAGTGAACTCTTCTTTAGAATCCTGGCCGCATGACATCACAATTTTTGTACATTGAATTTTCGTCCAGTCTATTCTCAGTCATTTATATGAAATATTTCTACATTTACCAGGCATAACGTGTCATAATTTAAAAAGTGTATTTTTAAAAGGAAGATAATCCATGAATTTTGATACTTTTGCAATGTTTTTAGCTGATTTTTTAAAATATTTCTTAAAAGAAAACGCAAAACATAACAAAAACACACCCTTGTGCATTATATAAACTACAACTCCTACAAATATTTAGACATACTGTTTTGATTGCACGGAAAGCATCATTCTGATTTACCTCTACGCCTTACAATTATTACATTTTCATAGCATCCTCTCTCCAGTCTCCCTCGAGCAGGAGTCTCCAAGCTTTACAACGAGCGGGCCAAATTGATAACTCGAGAAAGTTTGAAGGGCCAAAGTAGTAAAAACGCACTCCGTAGCTCAGATGGCAAACTGCTTGCATTCCATGCCAAGAGCCCACCGAAGGTGTCTGAAATAATTTCCTGTTTCCGAGTTAAATTTAAACCTTAAGGCAAAATTCAATAAGCCTTTAAAAATATTGAGTATCAGACTTCTCGGGAGCTAAAAAACCTATAAAATAAAAGTGTTTTTCACTTGTCTGTGTTAGTGTCTGTGAAGTCTCTAGATGTTAGAAACTTATTGTATTTGTATTGGTTCAGATGGCTCGAGTGTTTGGTCTAGTAAAATCTCGCAAGTACCAAATCTCGATGATTCAAGAATTATGCGTAGACTTACCATTTATAGGGGCCAAATCTCCCTGCAGCCAGAGTAGTCAAGCAACCAGTGCATTGTAAAATAAATTGTTAAGAAAGAAATAACTGCAATTTTTACTTAATCATAACAACATTTAAACCATTAGTTTTTGCGGGCCGTATTTATTTAACAAGTATTTACGTGTGTGGTTGATGCCACTGACGGACCGTATTGATGCCACTGGCGGGCTGGGCCGTATTGATGCCACTGGCGGGCTGGGCCGTATTGATGCCACTGGTGGGCCGTAGATTAGAGACACCTGCTCTAGAGGAATAGCATTACGTCTACTTGGGCCGGGGAACGCTGAGCATCCATTCAACTCTTTAAGGCGGTTCATTTTTCATGGACCTCCTTTGAATATAAGACGAGCCAGAAGACAAAAGTTGGCTTCCGCATTATTCATGGCTCCGTATAAATTGTTAGCGTCGCTCCTACACTCAGCCATTCCTATTATAATATGACATTATAGTAGCTCGCATAAGCCAAGTGAAGTAATGCTCACAGCGTAGATTTTTCATTTTACAATTTTCAGTTTTTTTATGAGTAGCTGAAATATTTATAATTGTAAATTGTTACACTGTTAAAATGTGTAATTATTCCTAAAAATGACACTAAAAAAACAATTTTCTTTATTGGATTGAATCAGATGTTTATTTCCACTTTTTTGTATTGATAAAACCAACGAAGGCTTTGTTTCGTTTATCTGACCAATACTCTTCGTAATTTATAATCAGTTTACAGATAATAAATAATTATTTTTCTTTAAAGATATTTGTAATATTTATAATTATTTTATTGCAACGGATTTCCAGATATTCTATTAAAGATAATGTATGATTGACAAAGGATCAAATCATTTACTGTCAATTTAAGCTGATAATGACTAAGCCAAAAATAAATATAACTCGCCCTTTGCGACAAAAGATAATCTGTTTTCTTGAAGAAAAAAACCATCGATTAACAATTGGGACGTTTTGTATGAAGGTTTTTTATCTGATATAAATGTTACTTTTAATTAGATTTTGTTTTGAAAATACAAGTACGTAGAAAAACGATAATGAAAATATCTACAACATGGAACAATATTTTTATATTTCAAAGGCATTTTTTGGCTTATAATGTTCTTTGAAACTAAAATATTCTTTAAAAAAGTTAAAAAAAAAAATATGTATTTTTCCTGTACATAGCTAAAAACCACTAAGAAAATTATATGTTCAAAAGTGACGAAACATTTTTAATTAATGTTTTAAAGTTCACAAACATCTCAGTTCACATTTCCTCTTAGCGTAGCTGAACCAACTTCACGAAGCAAGTTTATATATTTTTTACTCGCATTTCTCGTAGCACGTCTCCAGTACATTTTTGTAATGGCCCGCTCTATAAAGAGGCCAAAGTACTGAGAGCGCTACGCGGTCCTTCAGATGGCTCTACGATGGGTCTACGACGCTGTTCACACGGGTCGAGTGCGAGTGCATTGGTTGGTGGATGTATGCGAGTGCGTCATTTTTAGTGTGCAAAGAGTTCCAAGAAACAACGCGTGTATTTAATAATCTGACATATTGTTTTTTTTAATCTTCTTCTTCATTGATAGCTTTTTTTCCTTCCTTGCTGGAAAGTTTTCTTATAATTTCTTCTTCTCCTATTTTAAATGATCAAAATTCATTTCTATCCTGTTAATTAGGCAATTTTGCCGACTCTGTTGGCTGTTTTTTCATTTAAAACATATTTATAAATACTTTATAGATATCGTTTTTTTAGTATAACCTTAAAGCTACTTGTCTCTCTACTTCCTCTAGTTCCTTGACTAAAAGGTTGGTATAAGTCTGACCCCTCACGCTGTATAAACTTCGTTAACTTTTGCCAATGCCACCCCGGTTTCAAGGAAAGATGGTAGGAGTTGCAAAGCTCATGTTCATCTGAGGTTTGGTTTATTTTGTACGTACACATGCATCATGTGTAAGCGCAACCTTACATGTACCTATTTGTCTGCATGCTTTTAATATGAGCCTTAAATGTCAACCTTCCTTTGCATCTTAGATTATCGATGATATCATCTGCCTGGAATATAAAAAACAAGAAATCATTTATATTTTGACTTGAAAATATAAAATTAAGAAAACGATTAATATTTAGATTAACTCCTTCATTTAATACAGCCATTTTACAGTTAAATTACATACTTTCTCTAGTACCCAACTTATTGAAATTTATTTATTAAACGAAAAAAAATATACGAGTATATACGAAGGTTAAAGATTTAAAAAGAACTTGCTTGGAGTGTATTTCCGCACACTAAAGTCCACTAATCAGTAATCACTCCTTGACTTATAGGTTGGTATGCGGCTGACCACCCATGTTGTAAAAATGGTTCACTTCGCCAATGTCACCCCTGCTCCTTGACTTAAAGGTTGGTATGCGGCTGACCACCCATGCTGTAAAAAATGGTTCACTTTGCCAATGTCACCCCTGTTACAGGGAAGGACGGCAAGAGTTGCAGGGTGTATGTCCGTTTGAGATTGGTTTTTATGTTGTAGGCTCACATGAGGCACGTGCAAGCGCGAACTTGTACGTGTCTTGGTTGTGGGAATGCATGTAATGTGAATCTCCAATGTAACATATCTTTGCAACTTAGATTAGATTAGATTAGATTAGATTAGTTACAGGGAAGGACGGCAAGAGTTGAAGGGTGTATGTCCATTTGAGATTTGGTTTTTATGTTGTAGGTTCACATGAGGCATGTGCAAGCGCGAACTTGTACGTGTCTAGTTGTGAGAATGCATGTAATGTGAATCTCCAATTTAACATATATTTATTTATTTTATTTTTTTATTTTTATTTATTTATAATAAACGGCTGAAGCCTTTTACATTTTTAGATTAACAGAGGTAGTACAGAAGTTTGTTGCTTACAAATTGAATAAATATTATGATTATTACAAGATACATATTATGAATATAAAAAGATTAAAAATAAATGTATAAAAAATATAAATGATCAGTAAGAAAAGAGAAATTAAACATAAATCAAGAAGAATTACATGATAAAACAGACTTTAATGAATTTCTATAAATTCCGATGGACATACCAAAAATATCTATATCATCATTGGTTAGATAATCATTACCGAGTCGATGAAGCCGATATATCATAGAATGCATTATAAATGTTTTTGTTGCAACGTCGCAGTGGAATATATTTCGACTTCTTGTTCGACTCGGTATGTGTAGATTAATGACATTCAATAATTCAGGGCTGTCCACCAATGAATTAACAACTTTATACAAAAAAAATAAATCATGAAATATTCTGCGATTTTGTAAAGTTTCAAGATTCAAAAAATTTAACAAAAAACTATAGTTCAAGTCATCAAAACGAATATTTAATTTAAAATTTACAAATCTTAAAAATCTTTTTTGGATACGCTCTATAGCATCACAATGAAGTTTGTACCCGGGAGACCAAATGTATGAGTTGTATTCAAGTTGGCTGCGTACAAGGGAAATATAAAGCTGTTTGATGGCTAATATGTTCGAGAAATCTTTCACAGTGCGACACACAAAACCCAGGGTCTTAGTGGCCCTATTTGTTATAAATGCAATATGTTGTCGGAACGATAAATGGCAGTCAAAGATTATGCCTAAATCTCGAATTAGTTCAACCGATTCAAGGGAACTATTGTTTAGGCCATAATTATATACTATTTTATCTTTATTTCTACCAAATCTTATAACTTGGCATTTATTGTCATTCATAAACAGTCTATTGTGTGCACACCACATGGACATTCGATTTAAATTATTCTGAAGCAAAAGACAGTCAGACACGTCATTTATAGCTTTGTATAGTTTGATGTCATCGGCAAAAAGTAAGAATTCAATGTCAAACAGCACATCTGTGATATCATTAATAAAGATAAGGAACAAAATTGGGCCAAAATGACTTCCTTGCGGAAGACCACTTTTAGCAGGGAAGGGCTTTGATAGGGTTTCCCCCACCTTTACTCTCAAAGAACGCTCGACAAGATAACTCGACAGCCACTGCAAAAGTTGATTTTTTATACCAAACCTTGACAATTTTTGTATTAAAATTGAGTGGCATACCTTGTCAAACGCCTTTGAAAAGTTGGTGTAAACACTGTCCACCTGGTACCCGGCTGCAAGATTATTGGCTAGATAGTTTTGGTAAATTGCCAAATTTGTCCCTGTGGATCTTCCTGGTAGAAAACCATGTTGCTTAGTAGAAATACATTTAGAAATTTCCGGAAAAATTTGGTCCAAAACTAATGATTCGAATAATTTGGCTAAAATTGATTGAATACAAATTGGTCTATAATTTTCAATATTGGACTTAGATTAGATTAGATTAGACTCGCTTCGCGCAACCTACTTGCTACTTAATAAGTCGCACCGTCTGAACCAGGCATTCGGCGTAGCACTAAGTATTTCTAATGTAACGGGCTGAAAGCAACCCGACATGAAGGTGTATCTCTGCTAGTGGAATTCATGCGATGGTTATGGGAAACTGGAGTTGCCAGAGTGAGAATTACGCTTTTACTCAAATACTGCGATTGCAGAAAAAAAAACAAATATGAAAAATAAAACAGCACATCTAATGAGCGTTAAAGCTTTCATGAATTTTTAGTAAAACGTTTTAGTTTAGTTTGAAAATTAAGTTTTAGAAGTGATTCTTCCTTTGCAAATAAATGACCAATAAAATAAATAAATCTAAATTTCAAATATTTATACACACATATGCTAATTTTTAAGTTTTCACGGATAGTATTATGCTTGTTTAAATGGATTTTTACGGGTAATTGTTTACTAGGCTTGTTCTCGAGCCAACGTTTCGAACCGGCCATACGGTTCATCATCAGGACGGTCTCTTCACGCAAGTGGTTGACGATATTAACATACTGCATGTGCACTGCTGTAGAAAAACTCACATGAACATAAAGATTGTAACTTCTGCCATCTTTACCTGAAACCGTTATGGTATTTCTAAAATTGAACTCAGTTTTAACAGCATAAAGTCTAGCCTCATAATAACGTATTAGTCAAGGATAAATAATAAAATAAAGGATAAATGCAATAATAGGCTTTAAATACTGGTACTGAGATATCAATTTTGATTATCAAACATTTCAAATGTAATATTCCATCTAAGCTTGAATATTTCCTTCTATATTATTATTCTGTTAATATCGGAATATCATTTGTCTCGCACCACCTGATACCCTGATTAATGAATTCTGCGAAGTAACTCACACCCTCTATTTGTCCCGCTCCCTCCCTCGGCCCCTCCGTAAGGTGAGAAGGAAAGGGCAGGGGTCACAGGTGTGCGTCCGATACGCACCTTTAATCCCCTATTGAAAGCAAATGGTTTTATCAATAAGTACAAATATTGTGTTTGTGTAATAAAAGAAAATGAGACGAAAAATATTGATCGAAAAGTAGAACACAACTTTTGCCATTTAATTTCTACAGAGAAGGAACAAATCCTGGACGACAAGTCTGGTTGCTATGGTTACATTACATACATTCCAAATCTATCGACTTTTATTTGTTTTTGTGGTTACTATGCATTTACATACTTGTGACGTAGAAAAGCTGAAAATTCGGTATGTAGCGACTCCATTGACTTTTTGCAATTTGCAATTCTGTGGTGTCTCCATCGCTAAAGATACAATATGGATAAATACTTTGGATCTTGAACTAAAAACTTCTAGTCCAGAATAACTGATTTTATTTTTTGAAGTAGCTTGTACGAAAATTGCTACACATATAGTGCAACTTCTTGAGGCGTTCTCTCCTAAAAGGTTGCATGTGGCGAGTATGCCTATTTATTATTTTTACAGGTAAGGAGAGCGATTTAACATCAACCGCTTCACATAAAGTGGGGGTTTCCCAGTTCCCTGGGGGGCTGGTACTCATTTCCTGTGAAGATTGATATCGCAATAATGTAACAAAGAGCAGTAATAAAGACATACAATTTTACATGGAAATAAGTTTCCAAATTTTACCTATTCTCATTTCAATTTAGACCAAAATATTATTTTTCTGTAAAACACGTATTCTGCATGAAGAATAAAAAAAAAGTTCATATATTTTATGCGAATCCCAATATTCATGCATGATTTCATTTTACGTCCGAAAAACTTTTTTTTCACGAAAAAACAAAGACCGGCAGAATTTGTTGAAAAATCAAAAAAGTGTGTTTTCTGATAAATATTGAGGTAGAAAATATGTTTTTTAGCTGGTATTCAGTTACCACAAAATCAACCTAAAATATTCAAAAATATTTATGAAATCGACGAAACTCTTTTTGTCCTTATGTTAATTTTACATTTATTTCCTATTGAACAAAGGATCAAAAATTACGTCAGATTTTTAATCTGACGTAAAAGTGTATTAAAAAAATAAGTGAATTAAACTATGTTTTACCCATTTGAATTTTTAAATAATTAAAAATGGACTTTCACTGTGTTAATAGATCAACACTAAAAAATATAAAAAAATTATAATTTTTGTATCAATAATCGTTTTCAGTCACTTTCTAGTAAATTCACGAAACGGGATTTAAAAAAAACTTATTATTATTCAAGATAATATTGTTATACCAACTCTAGTTCTCTTTTCACACTCGCAACTTTCACACTTTCACACCGGCTCCGGTCGCAAAATTCATCGCCGGATCGTGTGAAAGCTAACATACCGCTCCCCCAGTTCTTGTTTATCGTATACGCCAATCTTGTTAAATATGACTTTTTCATGCAGTTTTCTTATGAATCAAATTCTACACAATCTGAGCTAAGAAAAACCAAAAAACTCGATAATGTGAGAGCTTTTTTCAATATTTTTTAAATAAATTTCTTGTTTTCATAAGAAACATTGGTCCAGTACACATGCAAACATTGCTCATGTAAAATTTTCTCAATGGCGTATACGACAAACAAGAACTAAGGCAGCGATACATCTCCATACTCGTAACTTCCGATCTAGCACTTAACCACAACGCAAACGCAACTAAGCTACACATATAGTGTAACTTCTTGCCGCGTTATCCCCGAAGAACTGCCTCCGAAGGGGTCGCATGTGGCGAGTTGAACCTATTTATTTTTACAGGTAAGGGGGCCGGCCTTACGCCAACCACTTCAGTTGAAGTGGGGATTTCCCAGCTCCCGAGGGAGCTGGTACTCATTTCTTGTGAAGGCTGAGTAAACCTTGCCTTTTTTTTTTATTATGGGGTTTGAAATAAACACCGAAAAAGGAAATCATTTCTGACACCCTCCTCGGTGGGATTCGAACCCGAGCTCACGGGGTAGAATGCAAGCACTCTACCAACTGAGCTATCGACCGGACTAACCGAATTGCGTGAAATGGAACTAAATGTTGTAATGTAACTCGACCCGTCCGTAGCTCAGTGGTAACACTGCGAACTCTGAATGGGAAGGTTGTGGGTTCAAATCCCGGCAGAGCACAAAAAATATACCATTTATATTTTCAAATTTGCTCTTCGCTGGGTTGAAAAATTCATACACCTTTACCAATGACCGGTCACCAAAGGTCCATCCAGCCTTACAGCAACTGGGTCTTGCCTGAGTATTGGCGCTTTGTAGCGACGACCAAGCTCGTACACCCCTGCGGCACTACAACAAGTGTCATAGACCCCTAGAGTCTCTAGAATCTAGGGAGTCTCCCGCACAGGATTTCTTAAAAAAAAAAAATGATGAAGTTAACGTCTGCTTTTGCTCAACAATTAATGTTAGTCGTATGGATAAATTTTTCGTAGCAATTTTTTGAACAATCCATAATCTATAATCTATAATCTAAGTTGCAAGGATATATTTATTTAAAGCTCTCAGATGTATGCCCACAAACCAACAAGTGTAGTTCGCGCTTACAAATGCTAAATGTGTACTTACAAATAAAAAAAAACAAAATTTCTGAAAATGATGAAAAACTCGAACGTGTTCATAACAAAAATATTTTCATAATATCTCGAATTTAACAATTTTTCACGGAATATTTGCAAAAATGAAACGCAAAATAAAATTAAAATATCACAACTTATTTGTTTGTTCACTGATGTATTTTTGTTGCAAAACAAAGGAAATCCTTGACTTTTCATGTATGTAAATGGAAAAAATTTAAAAGCGAACAGATGGCGAATTTGTAACAATCCATAATAAATTCGTTTGTCATTTTGAAGACAATCAAATATTTTTCAAAAAAAAAAACAACATCTGTGTGAACCAATTTTTCATACATTTTCAAAAAACATTCACAGCAGGGCTTATCACGAGTTTGCAGCGAGTTTTTTCAGACATAAATTATTCGAGATTTATTCTCATCTCGAAGGCACATTTTTCGAATTCCCGTTGTATTTTTCTCGATCTTTCTTTAAAACAGGGATGTGGTAGCGCCAAATATGAGAGAACAAAAATATTCCATTCCGATTCCAAATTCAAAAAGATTTCATTTTGAGATTAAAAATAAAATGCTGGGAAAAAAAATGTTTCAGTGGTATATTAAATTTATGAGAAAAGTAAAACAACGTAATTTAAATTCAGATGTTTGTCCTCTTTCTAAAATAAAAAAAGTAGGTCAGAGTTTTTTGATTGGTGTAATTAGGTGTAACTTTTAAATAAATCTATCGGTATACTTACTAATCTAGAATGTACGCCATCTAAGATAAAATGTAAAAATAATTTGACTTAACACATCGTTAATGCTTCGTGCTTGAGGATTTGAAATTTTTTGAGCTCTTGACTCTTTTTAGGAATAAATATACAATTACATATTCTTCATATTTACTGATAACGAACAATTTTCAGATCACTACACTTTTTTTTTTACAGCTATTCATTCATTCAGAAGATACTGTTATCTGTCGATCAATTCACACTAACATGTGAAAGACACTATATTTTATTGGAAACTAGGAAAACTTCATTCTGTGTACCAATTAAGAACTGTTAAATTTATAGAAGCTTCTATTGACACAAAACAGTGCCTAAAAAAAACATACGTTGTTTATATTGTTCTATTTTTACTGGGTTCTCTTTTAATTAAACTGCAATTATTTATTTTAACAGATTTTATTTTTCACAATTTATAACAATGGATTTCGAGCTCTGGATTTCGAATTTCACGGCTGAATGTTTAATGGACACTCTGCCTGCGCACGATTGCCGCCCACATTTATACTCGTTCATACAGACATATGGATAGTTCTCGACTGTTCTCGAACATAGTGGATGATTCCAACACCAGAGCGTTCTACCAGCGTGATAAAGATCACGTATGCACTAATACTACCATTGATTATACTAGTGTCAGACTGTTCAATGCATACATGTACAGTCGCACGAAGGTTCGCAAAGTTCGGAGTTCGTAACACTTCATCATCATACTAGTGCCCGACTTTTCTATGCTTCATGTACAGTCACACATAGGTACTCCCAAGTTTGTAGCAATACACTAATTAAAAGTTTGGAGAAAAAAAGAACCAAAGAGTTAGATAAACTAGTCGTGAAGCGCCATTGCAATTCTACTTCCCAATGGATTCAGAAGGATTGTGGATCGAGACATTGCAATCAGCAATCTGAAATCAATTCAAAAATGATTTCACATCAATCTTTTTTTTATATTAAACAATATTTAGTTGAGTAAAGAAAACTATTCGTGTTTTGTATTGCACATTATTTCCGGATAGGTGTCATGCTTTTTTTAAACTCTATTAACGGCATTGTGTCTTTGTCGCACGCCTCAAACAATGTTCTGCTTCATGTGCCGGTAATGAAGTCTGTTTTCTGTTTTCTGCATACGCTGAGAGCACCGCATTCTTCATTCTGGCTCCTATAATTGGGCACGTCCTCGGCATCCGTCTTTTATTTCATTTGTTCCGCGCGCGAGTGTTTTTCCTACCCCCGGGGTCTCTCTCCTCTGTGACACGTTTTTGAGTTGATAAATGAAGGCCTTGTGACAGATGTGCCATTCTAACATAGTAATATAAGTATCATGCTCCTACATTGTAGACCTCAAGAGACTAAGTGGATGTTTGTGTAATAATTCTTACAAACTATTGAGAAATGCATTAAAAGAACATATTTTTTTTTTGATAAAAAGGTTTCAATGAGGAGATGCACAAAACACGGCAGCAATACGAATATCAAGTTCAATCTATAATCTTATTATGAACCTTTCCTGTAGTAGGGGTGACATTGGCAAAGTGAACAATTTCTTACAGTATGGGTGGTCAGTCTCATAGCAAACCTTGAGACAATTTTTTTTTTTTGATAAAAAGGATCCAATGATAAGGTGCACAAAAGGAAACAACAAGAAATAATATATAGTTACATGAAAAAGACAGCAGAAAATAGTAAACGAATAAGTAGAAAAATTGAGTTTCTCAACGTTTCGTGAATGCGAATGTAAAAGAAGGAAAAATATGAAAAAGTTGATCGATATGAATGGATTGAAAGAGGTTTGCAAGAAATGAAAAAAAAAACGGAGGCAAAACTGTAGAGGCTCTAGACACTCTTAGTAGAATGGTGACAGAGTTACAGTTACAGTTACAGTACGTAAGCAATATATGCTAAAGTAAAAACAATTTGCTACTAAATGAAATTGCTTTTTTATTTTGTAGAACTAAAAATGTCTGCTAATCTAACTTTCTCATCCCACAAATGATAATCCACTTCATAGAAAAAAAGTATGTTTTTTACAGCTGTGGTCTTTCATAGCAGAAGCTGAAACTTTTTTTTATTGATTCTCGTTTGCGGAAAACTTTTTTCCGTTATGGCTTTAGCACACTTGGCTGTTATCGTTATGAGATTCCAATAAAATGATTCGAATTCAATTACTGAAATATAGAAAAGTTTTTTAAACAGATTAAGTTGTTAATTTATTAATCAATCAAAAAAATGGATTTTTAATAAAAATTAAGACTGTTGTTCGTACACAGTTCGTCTCCTTAATGCTTGTTTATGTTCATCACAGATAATTTTACATTAGCAATGTTTGTATGTGTACTGGACCAATGTGTCTTATGAAAACTGGAAATTAATTTTAAAATATTTAAACAACTCTCATATAATAGTATTTAACGTTTTTTTCTTAGCTCAGATTGTGTAGAATGTGATTCTTAAGACATTCCATTGAAAGGTTCTACTGAAGGGACGAGTTTTACTTATAGAATAACATACTAAGTAAAAAAACTATTAAACGTTTATCCATGTATTTTGTGTCTTAAGTTATAATGGAGAGTACTTTTATAAATAGGTTGGTATGAGGCTGACTCTAATGCTGTAAAAACTTGGTTCATTTTAGGCTTTCTCAGTTTCAGGGACAGGTGGCAGGATTCACAACGCTTATGTTCATGTTAGGTTTGTTTAATTTTAGAAGTGCACATGCAAAATGTGTAAGCGCAATAATTTTGAAGATACAAGTGAAAAATTATAAGTAATTTTGATAAACAAGCGCAAACAAAGGCTTGGCTTGACAATGATAAAATATTAATTATTAATTAAATTAAAAAATAAATGGATAAATACTATTTATTTAGCTACCTGGGGATGCAAACGGTTTGTTTGTAAAACCGGTCGTGGAACTGGATAAATTCGCCGTTATAAAAAACGATTTATTGTTAAACTTTTGATAACTTATAGGTTGGTATGAGGCTGACCATCCGTACTGTAAAAAATGTATCACTTTGCCGATGTCACCCCTTTTTCAGAGAAGATTGGCAAAACTTGCAAGGGTTTATATTCATTTGAGGTTCGGATTTTAATCAGTTAGTACACATTCAACATTTGTAAGCGCGAAATTAAACGTGTCTGTTTGTGGGCATGCAGTTGATATAAGTTTTGAAAGTCAATATACCTTTGCAATTCAGATTAAATATTAAAGATTAAATTTACTTAAAATTAAATTTTGTGTAATAAAAAACAGTGTAAAGAAAATGCTAAAAAAAATTTTTTATTATCGAAACTTTTTAAGGGGTCAAAATCTAAAAAAAATATGAAAAAAGTAAGAAAAAAATTAGAATGACAAACAACTACCGAAAACAGCGCTTAAATATGTCCTTGCCTTAACAATGATTAAACTCACTTGAAAAACCCGCACTCCAGTCCGAGTACAAGTCGGGGGGAGAGTGTGGCAAGAAATAAGTGCGCGGAGAAAGAAGTCAAAGCGTAATGGTGGAGTCATTTATTTATTTGTGGATGGTAATGGGACAATCCGTCATATTCCGAGGACAAACCACCGCAATAACACGGCCGGGGTGAACAAAAAACACCGCCTTTCGGTGTGAGGGATGAAAAAAAGTAGCACGCACGGATCCGGGTTGAAAAGCATAATTTTTTTATTCCACCCAGTAACCCACATTTTTTTTTATCAGTTGAAGAAACTGCAAAAATTTCGGTAGGTTTTGTTTACCTAGTATGTACTGGTTGAATTGCAATTGTTTTTTGGTTTGAAAAGGTATGAATGGGATATTTAGGTTGAATGTAAAATAAAGAAAAAAAATGTAAATTTGCAGACAGCTGACATAAAAATAATTTGATTATTTTTAGTTTTTTTTTCATCCATCAATTTTACTGTTCTACGTATCGATATATTAGATTTTCTCCATGGTTCTACGCACTGTTTTTTTCTTATCTTGTTGTGAATAAATTCATTTTTCAACCGTTTGATTCCTTTTCCACTTTCTATTAGTGGAATATTTTTTTAAACTTTAGTGTTTGTTTACTTTTTATATACCTTCGGTTATTTCAAATTTTGTCATTAGATCTATTTCATAAGACATTTTATTATGCAAAAAGTATATCGTTATCCCAAGAGAAAATCTTTTCGATACTTAAACTAAGAGAAAGTTAAGATCAAAATGTCATATAAAATGTCAAATACATATAACAAGTGTTTTCATTCCAATGTTTTTTTTTTCAAACCATGAAATTTAATATTATAAAGCCAAATAGGTAAGTCGTTTTTTTTTCCATTTGTTCGTATAATATTATTATAACGTTATAAAACAAATTTTGTACATACCAAAAGTTTGTGATTGATTGATCAAAAAAATGTTTTTTTTCTTCCATTATTGTATTACATTTCATCGTTCAGATGTTGTATCGGAAAAACAAAAAAAAACTTTGTGTCGGAAAATATTTTTCTCGGCAACATATCGGGTTATTGACGTTAAGTAATTGTTGTATTTTTTTTTTGTAAAATACAAGATAAAATAATGGATAATCCATTAAAAATAAAGGAACTAACAAGCTGTAAAAAGTAATTCACAATTTATATCAAAGTATTTTTCATATTTTTCCATCTTCAAATCTATATTATTATATAATCTAAGTTGCAAAGATATATAAGCATTCAAAAGTCATATCAAATGCACGCCCACAAACAGACAAGTGTCAGTTCAAGCTTATAAATGCTGAATGTGTATTTTCAAATTAAAACCATTTTTTTCATTTCCTTGACTTATAGGTTGGTATGCGGCTGACCACCCATGTTGTAGAAAATTGTTCACTTTGCTAATGTCACCCCTGTTTCAGGGAAGGTCAACAGGAGTTGCAGGGTATATGTCCATTTGAGATTCGGGTTTTTATATTGTAGGATTACATGCGGCATGTTTAAGCGTGAACTTAAACATGTCTGTTTTGTGAAAATGCATGTAATGTGAATCTCTAATGTAACTTATAATTTGCAACTTACATTACATTAGATTAGATTAGAAAACCAAACCTCAAATGAACACAAGCCCTTTTTGCCTACCTTCCCTGAATTAGGGGTGACATTGGCTTAGTGAACCATTTTGTTCAGTTCGGGTGGTCAGCATCATACCAGCCTGTAATTCAAAGAAATCTTGGCATATTTAAAATAAATAATAAGTGAATTGAAACAGTGTGTTTTTTAATTAATATACAATGGACTTTCACTGTGTAAACCACCAAACCCTAAAAAATATTAAAAATAAAGAAATCTTCGTTTAAAATAAAAATTTAGTACTATTTTTGTACAAAGAAGGGCTTATTCCAAAATATAAGTCAAGCAATAATTTATCAAGCGTTCCTGGTCAATTGGTTAACACTACGGACTCCTAATCTAAAGGTAGAGAGCTCAATTTCCAGCGGAGCTCACAAAAAAATATACAAACTGTGCTATTCATACGAATCAGGCGAAAGCTCAATTTTTTCCTTTTTAATATTTTAAGAGATGTCTAGAAAAACTACAAAAACACACATTTTTTTTAATTGCTGAAAAAGTCTATTTCACAGAAACAACCATTTCATTTTTTCTCGAGAAAATGCAAAAAAAATAAGAGTAAATTATTATTGGAAACTCTACCTCTCGCCATAATTTTTCTCTGGCATTTTTTTTTTAAATACCGCCTTGTAATTTTCACACATTTTTTTCTCCTTTAAGGTTCCCTGTCATACCGACTGCCCTTTCCTCACCCCTTATTGTAAAAGCACCTTCTCCCCTCCTCCCCCTTTCCCGTCATTATCTCTAAACTCTCCACGAATTTCGTTCTCTCTCTCTTATTTATTTCCACCCCAGAAATGGTTCCACGACAAATCGACCACAGACAGCTCGGCCATAAACAAATATCGGTAACACGACAGTTCATCCCAAGACTTTTTAGTCCACGATATTTTTGTAACAGGCAACTTGACTACATATAGCTCAATAAAATAAAAATTGCTTTGTTTTAATTCACATGAGTTTATTTTTGGACACGACCAGTTTCGGGAGAAGCAGTACCTCCCATCTTCAGGTGTAAATATAAACTAACACAGAATACAGAATTACGAAGCAAGGATTTAAATTACAGAAGGGGAGGGGGAAGTTGTATATTTCCTAACACTTCACCTCTACTTTCTATGTTTCCTATTACGCCCCGCCCACATACAACTTCCCCCTCCCTTCTGTAATTTAAATCCTTGCTTCGTAATTCTGTCTTCTGTGTTTGTTTCTATTTACACCTGAAGATGGGAGGTACTGCTTCTCCCGAAACTGGTCGTGTTCAAAAATAAATTCATGTGAATTAAAACAAAGCAATTTTTATTTTATTGTATTAAAATGAACTTTCACGAAGTAACTGCTGAAAATCTAGATAATACATATAGCTCATCTGCAGGCAAATAACAATAATGTAATGTTTTTTTGGAAAGTCTCTAAATTAAAACATACAGGTCTTCTTTTAGGATCTTTATTTGCACTTTATTTATTTTTAAAATTTATATTTATTTTTAACACTTTTAGTAACTCTTTTTTTTTTTTTAATTATTTGTTAATTTATTACTTAATTTATTTTCACAGTTCAGTATCGCTTACACTCTTCAATCAAAGGCAACTATCTCACTGACTTAGTGCACTCAATTTTGCTCCTTATAAACTGTAGTGACAGAAGTCTCTAGGAGCTAATTTTGCCAGTATACTCGCGAACATTCTACCAACTTCAAGAGTACAAAAGGCTCATTTAATATCTAGATTTCTTGGGCCTATAATTATTGCTACCAACGGTGTACACCTATATTAATCTACTTTTGACATAATACTATAATAACAATCACTACCTACGATGTACACCTATATTAACCTACTATTTACATAACAGTAATATAATATTTATTCAGACAAATTTACAATTTGCCAAACCAATACATTTGACGGACAATATACATACATGATATATACACAACATCATCATTATGAACTAAATTATAAGCTTTGGGTTTCCAAAAACGCCATAAATGCCCTCAAAGAACCCCATTCAACATTTCCATAGCAAATTGATCACGTACAATTCGATCACATGACAAGTTATCCACACGCATTTTCGGTCAACGACAGAGTCGTGGGTACGCCTCTGACCTAGAAGTTCTTGAACTTTTAAGAGTTTGTGTATTCACACAGTGAAAATTCATTTTTATTTAAAAATATTTTTAAAAACACAGAGTTTTATTTTCACAAATTGAGTAGCTATTTCACCTCGAGTACTTTTGACTTGCTTACGTCATTTTCAAGAGGACAGACACTGTTACAAAAATAGAGGAAACAAAAAGCAAAGAAAAATGAAAAGAATGATTTCAGACAAAGAGGTACAATTAGGTAATAACAAAGGTGAAGCAATATGAATTTGAACATTGATCAAACTATAAGAATTACATTTTTTTTTGTTTGTGGATTTCCACAGTCTCGAGGTTTTTGTTTTTTCGTGCCCTTGCTTTTACTTCACGGGAAGGCTTTTTGCCACTTAAAAAAATATATATAGCTTTGTATGAGCGTCTATGTGCTGTGGGCTCTTCTGATGCATACAGGACGGAAATAAAAGGGTTGGAAAAAAAAACGGTCAAATGTTCCACATATAGCTCCATCACTAAAACCTACAATTAATGAAGACTACAGTAATTACAAAAGTTTTTTTGCAGATATTTTTTTTAGCGATGTAGCAGTCTGTGGACCATAAACTGTATGTGACCAATTTGTACGTGATACATGTGTTTGTAGACGAGTTATCTGGGGCTGAGATTTCTGTAATCGATAAGTCGTTGACCGCAAAGTCGTTTGGAAGAAATGCAGTGTGGCCGATTTGTCCATGGACGAGCTGTCTGTGGACAAGCTATCTTTGACCAATTTGTCATGACACACCCAGAAATAGACTCCCTTTTACCTGGCGTTAATAAACTTTATAG
Source organism: Agapetus fuscipes (assembly GCA_951799405.1). Classification (NCBI taxonomy): domain Eukaryota; kingdom Metazoa; phylum Arthropoda; class Insecta; order Trichoptera; family Glossosomatidae; genus Agapetus; species Agapetus fuscipes. Next base: position 6,424,874 of record OX637337.1, on the reverse strand, counting down.
CCTGAAGGTCGTTGCTTTGGATTTTCATCAGTTGGTACGAAAAAAAAACAACTGTAATTGTTTTTTTTTGTTGCTTTTTCAATAATGGGAGAGGAAGTTACCAGCATGTTAAATAAGTGTTTTTTTTCAAATTTAATTGAAAATCTTAAACGTTGGGCGACCTTAAAAATTTAAAACAAAACAAATACGAAAAAAACATAAACATTTACTGAAAGAACCGATAAATATTTTTTTTCAGTTTTCCAAAAATTCCTATGGATTTTATATTTATTCATTATTTTTTAAAAGATTTATTCTCAGAATCTACATTATAATTTATCTTTTTTCTTTCAAGCTATGTATTGTGGCTCAATAAAAAAGTTATCATTTTTATAAATGCAAATTTTTTTGTTGCTCTAGGCCCTAGGGCTTCATTTTCTGTTGAAAAAAATAAACAAAAATATTTTCATATAAAGATTTACAACAATATTGAAATTCATTTCCCCTAATATTTTCTTTGTATGATTGTATATTAAATAATATTTCATGTTTATTATTTTACGGCTTTCCTTGACTTAACGGTTGGTATGAGGCTGACCACCCATACTGTAAAATGATGGTTCACTTTACCAATGTCCCCCCTGTTTCAAGGAATGTCGGCAAGAGTTGCAGGACTTATGTTCCATTTGAGATTGGGTTTTTTTACTGTAGGTCCACTGGTGGCATGTGTAAGCGCAAACTTATCTGTGTCTACTTGTGAGAATGCATTAAATTGAGTCCCTTAAAAGCAAACACGCCACTGTGCATCAAACTTAAATAACGGGAAATCAAACAATTTTGATATGAATCTCAAATGATATATATATCTTTGCAACTTAGATTAATATTTTTTGTTTACGAGGTTAATACAAAATAATTAATTTAAATTTTTGCATGAGGGTAAACTTTTGCATGAGGGTAATACAAAATAAATACGGTCAATTTTGTATTTTGTTTATTTAAAAAAAGGGTATTTATTATGAATAACAATAAAATAATTACCTAGTCACGCATTGCACCCTTCGCATCACTGTGCAGAAATTGTATTTTATTTATTTATTTTGTAAGTGAGTTGGATTAAACATACACTTAAAAATAATAAAATAAGAGGAAAGTCTACACCATTAATGTTTTCATCACTACGGTTTTTTCCAAAAGGAATCATTATTTTTTGAAGGCTTCAATTTCAAACAACCCTTCAGTCAGCTGAGCCTTAAGCCTTTTTTACAATATTTTGTTTGAACTTCTCATTATCCGGTGAAATAAAAAATACTCGATATTATTTGGCTTTAAAAACTCAGTAATCATTTTCTTATTAATAACACACATATCTATCTGACGTTAAAAAAAAAATTGAGTATTCGAATAATCAATGAAAATGAGTCATACCGAAAAGCTGAAATCTAGGAATAAAAAAAACATAAATATATATGGAAATAAAAAAAATCATTTCCGTTTATTTATTGAATTTTCGAAAAAATCTTAGATGGCCATCTTTGATTCTATGTGAATCAATTAAAGTTCGATGAAAAAAAATACTCACCGCTGGTGATACTTGAAGTATACCTAACGAGCGAAATGTTCAAAATATTTACAATGTTTCTTTAAATAACAATGATTGCAAATATAACAAAACTTATAAAAAAATGAGAATAATTAAAAAAAAAAAACGTTTTTTACACATTATCTAAAAAATACTGCAGCTCTCAGTTTGTTTACAAATCAAAATGATAGAATTATAACCTGCGATAATGATTACCAGTAAATAACATATCATTTATTATTTATGATATGTTTTAGCGGAAAGTTTGTAGAATTCCATTTTTTTTTTAAATTAACACGTTACACTTTTTTTATTATTCGTGTTAAATAAACAAATATCAGTATAACCATTTTCAGCCTTTCGACCTTTCTTAGATAAACTAATAAATTTCACTTAATGTACTCGTATGTTGTTTGCTGAGTAAGTGATTTTGAAATAAAATATTAATTTGTGCTATTATTTGTAAATTTCTCACGTCTTTTTAACATCATTTTGCTTTATATAGCCTCTCATTACCTGTAAGATTTATATTTGCTTAAAGATGGTAAAAATGATAATAATAATATCAGGATGATTAATTCGGTGAGCGCTGTTTTCATATGAATCACACCTCAAGAGCCATCTGCGAGCTTGGACATCGCTGTAGAACGCGTCAATTCTCAAGCCGGACCCAGTTGCTGTAAGGCTGGACCTGGTCTTTGGTAAAGGTTTATGAATTTTTCAACCCAGCGAAGAGCATATTTAAAAATATAAATGGTATATTTTTTGTGCTCCGCCGGGATCTGAACCCACAACCTTCCATTAAGAGTCTAAAGCGTTACCACTAGACTGCGGACCGGTAAAGGAAGCTGAAATTGTAATACTCGTTACTTGTTAAATTAAAAGATAATAAATACAAGAATAACACTGTATTTTATATTTAAATATTCTAATTTGAATCCGCATTTTAATCCACTGGATAGGCCTTTTTCTTTTCAGGTTTTTGCAATGTTAAATCGATTAATTATAATCGTTTTGAAGACGCTAAAAATACACTTAAAATCATCCATTAATCAATCGCCTAATTAATTCTGTCGATAAAGCTGTTAGAAGCTTACATTGTTTCGCCGGCGCTACAGATTCAGGGGTCAAACAACAAAAACAATCTAACGAGATTAACGCCTGGACATAAAAAGTTCAGTACTCCGTGAACAGGTGGTCACTTATATGGACGGTCAGTAAGTGCTAGGTGGGGAATAGAGTGAGGGTGGAATGAAAATGGAGGGTAATTGGTTAGTTTGATAGACTGAAATAATAAGATTACTTAAATAGTCTCATTAAAAAATAAAGCTAAAAAAATAGTACCTGTGTTTGAGATTTTTGAGAGTAAAAAATAACATTGAAACAAACATTTAAGTAATGGTAGGTAAATTCATAACTTAAATAACGTTTGTAATAAATAATAATATTAGGATGATTTATTTGGTGAGCGCTGTTTTTGTGTGTATCACACCTCAAGAGCCCTCTGCGAGCTTGGTCGTCGCTGTAGAAAGCGCCAATTCTCAAGCAAGACCCAGTTGTTGTAAGGTTGGATGGACCTTTTAGTGACCGATCTTTGGTAAAGGTTTATGAATTTTTCAACTCAGCGAAGAGCACATTCGAAATATAAATGGTATATTTTTGTGCTCCGCCGGGATCCGAATCCACAACCTTCCATTTACGAGTCCGAAGTGTTGCCACTACGGACTACGGACCGGTCCAAGATGCCAACGACACGCGGTGTACCTGAGCGGTAACCCATCCAAGTACTGACCGCGCCCAATGTTGCTTAACTTCGGTGATCTATGGGAACCGGTGCTTTCAACATGGTAACGTCGTTGACTAAAAAAAAAAAGGACTAAAAGGGGAATTTGAATTAGTCAACCTAAGCCCTAATTGTATATTGTATTATTATTAAAAAAAAATGATGAGTAGAAAGCCCATAATATAAAAAAAACATGAGTAGAGTGATTCAATAGTCTGTATTCTTCTGAGCAAATAAATAAGTTTTATAAATCATCAAGCAAGATATCATTATCAAGAGAACTAACTTAAATTTTAAAATAGCAAAAATGAATGCAGGATAAAGTTTCAGTGATTTGAGTTATTGTTGGGGGAGGTAAGAGGTAAATATAGTATTGAAAAACTACAAAAGGTTTTTAGGAGAAAGTTTTAAGGGGCTGTGACAAAGTGAGTAAAGAAATAATTAATATGGATGAAGCAACAGAGATTTGTAAAATTATAAAACGGCCATTTTATTTATGTTTACAAATTTCTTTTAAAATTTTAGTTTATTTTTCTATTTTACTGGAAAGAGTAATTCCTTGAGACAACCTCCCATGTATACATAATAGTTAATTTATCGCACAACATGCTTGTAGCTTCCACGATGAGAATTTCCACCATCAGCCTAAGCACTAATTTGCAGACAGGCCCAACACAAGAAGTTCTTCACGAGTTTGTGCGGATATGAGAACCAGCGCGTACTTTATGTTCCAATCTCACTTAACGGGCTAATGATGTTATCTCTTCGTTAATCGCTTTTGTATATGTTAACATGCAACATGCTTCAAGCCCCCCAACATATTGTTAGTGTAGCTTCAATAAATTTTAATGTACGCGTTTATTGAAGATGCTGCTAAGCAACACTATAGTGAAACTTCTTGTCGCGTTTCCCCCGAAGGAGTCGCATTTGGCTACGCCAAACACTTCAGTTGAAGTGGGTGTTTCCTAGCTCTTGATGTGTGATTCACATAAATGGAGCAAATTATCGCAATATTTGTTTTTATTCTTATAATTTAAGTCCTTAATTTGTACATTTTTAATTTTTTCTTGCCTATACTTTTACCTCTATAGATTTACTCGCCTCTGAGAAGTACCACACTTATACACAAGTAGTACACTTTTGTTTAAAATAATAACAAATAATAAAAAATACTAAGCTACACATATAGGGACACTTTTTGCCGCGTTATCCCCGAAGGGTTTTGCATGTGGCGAGTGGAATCTATTTATTTTTACAGGTAAGGGGGTCGGCCTTACGCCAACCACTTCATTTGAAGTGAGGGTTTCTTCTCATTTCTTGTGAAGGCTGAGTAAACCTTGCCGGTATTTTATTTTAGGGTTTAAAATAAAAACCGAAATACGAAATCATTTTTGACACTCTCGGCGGGATTCGAAGCCGAACTCACGGCATGGAATGCAAGCTATCGACCGGATATTTTTGTAATGGGATAAACGTAGGGACGTGTTTTTACATATGTGTACATACTCACTAAACAAATATCATATTTACACATGAAAAAAAGCAGCACAATACTTAATTTCAGCTAGAGTTACGGTCGTTTGACGTGTGTACAAATTATAATTTATTTCAAAGTCAATTACACTTTTCGGATATTAGACGAATCGTTATGGAAGGACTTAATTTTTAATTCTCGACGCTTTGTAGGCAACAAAGCCAACGTCTTCAGGAGGCATCCTCTATTCACGACGACAGGATGAATGAGTTCATCATAATCTATAATCTATAATCTAAGCTGCAAGGATATGTAAGTATTTAAGGCTCATATAAAATGCATGCCTATAGACAGACAGGCACATGTAGGTTCGCGCCTACACATTCTGCATGTGTGCATACAAATAAAGAAAACCTCACTTGGACATAAACCTTGCAACTCCTGCCGCCGTTCCCTGAACCGGGGTGGCATTGGTAAAAGTGAACCGATTTTTACAGCACGGGTGGTCAGCCTCGTACCAACCTATCAGTCAATAATCACCTTTTATAATTCATTATCATGATGTTACAGTTCGCTGGGGTTTAATTTAATAAAACTTCGATTCAATTTATTGTAAGATTGACTCACAATTGGTTCACAGTTAATCTTGTGCTATTTCACTCAACGTCTTAGTTACTTACATATGCCCTTTAAAAGCAGGGCGAACTGAATGTATGCGTAAATAAGGGAACTCTAGCATACACCAGACCATGCTAGAATCTTCTCAATGAGAAGTTTTGAGCTAACATTAGTACAATCATCCAAATATCTACGTCCAGAGACACACTCACACAAGTAAAAACACACAAGCAAAAACACACAAAACCCACAATCATAAGTAAACATACACAGACATAAAATCATACATTCGTAACAATGTGTTCAACAACCCTGGGTGGACCTTGACTAAATCCAGGATTCTCCTCCACTCTCGCCTTTCCTCTCCAGCCACGTATGCCCACCTCGACTGCAATTGCGTTAACACCGTAAACATAGCATTTTTGGCCTTCTTGGTCTCCTTAAGCCTTGTGATGCTGGGAGTGTCAGGTGCTTAATCAGGCTTGCGTCATCCATTCTATTTATGTGACGAGCCTACTGCAAACGCCCTACTTTATTTATTTATTTATTAATATTCCTCTTCAAAAATACAGATAATTATAAAAAAATTCAAAAAACTTAAAAGAGAAACCCACATAGGCATAGCCTGTGCGTGGGTATAAAAGTAAAAGTTGAAGTAAAAGTTTGATAGAACTGATCACACCGAGGTCTTGAAAGATATCATATAATGAGACTGAAGACCTTAAAGGCAGGATGTCTGCTTGCATCATGGAGGTGGGTGGGTGGATGAAGCAAAACGGCCTTATCCTCAATGCCAACAAGACCGAACTTATGTGGTCGGCCACATCCAGGCGCGATCACCTCCTGGATAATGGGGTACCTCTCTCCATTGAGGGAAGTTTGATCCAGCCTTCTAGCTCTGGATCTGGATCGGAATCTCACAATGGAGGAGCAGGTTGACAAAACAATAGCCGCTTCATTTTTTGGTCTACGCCAAATAAGGGCTATCAGGAGGTGTCTACCGCCGGGTGTGGTTAAAACATTGGTGAGTGTTTTTGTGATGTCCCGAATTGATTATTGTTCCACACTTTATATCGGCCAGTCAAAGAAGCAACTGAACAGATTTCAGTCTGTTTTGAATGCGGCCGCAAGACTGATCTTCGGGATGTCCAAATTCTCTCACATCACTCCGCTGTTGAAAGAACTACATTGGCTTCGTTTTCCTGAGAAGGTGGTCTACCGTGTGTGTTTGATGGTATTTAAAGCCCTAAATGGTTTGGCTCCATCATATCTGGCAGACATGTTTTCCCCCGTTGAGGTGAGTGTGAGGGGGCGGACACTTAGGTCAGCGGGGTGTGGAGCTGTCAGGTTGGTGCAGCCTCGCCGTCAAATATGCACTAATTTTGGGGATCGCGCTTTCCGGTTTGCGGGACTAGTGGAGTGGAACAGACTGCCACCCGGAGTGAGGGTTTCGGAATCTGTTGGCATTTTTAAGAAAGCACTCAAACAGCACCTTTTTAAAATATCTCATTCATGATTAGGAGGGCCTTGAGGTGTGACATACACAAAAACGGCGATCTTTTGTCATGTATTAAATTTTAATTAAATAAATTATCCTCATATATATATATAGCTCGTTTTTGTAACGACTACGCTAGCCATTGCCATCTCTCAGCAGAAATATAATGTGAAACGTACCGGGAAATTTAATGTTTTGAAGGCCGTATAATAGAGTGGAATACGAGGAAATTCTAGGTAATCTGTATTCATATTTTACTTTACATAATAAGGCGTCTTGTTATTCAATATTATCATAAAATTTTAGTTTACATAAAATATTATGTTTTTTCTCCGTAGTCGTTTCCCTTTTAACTGGAAATTGTAGCTACCCTGATGGTTTATTCTTCCACCTTTGCCCCTAGTACAAAACAGTTAGTATATACTCAATCATCACGGTTATAAAATGATATAAGGAAGATAAAACAGCGCTTTAAGTGAATACTTAAGTTTTCATATACTTTTCTGTTTACGCGATGTTTGAGTAGGTATTAACGCAATGTTTTTGAGTCGGGGTACTTGGTTGATTGTACTGCATTGAGATGCTTTAAAAATTAAGATAATATTGACGGTTTAAAGTTTGAGATTGCAGAAAAATGGCATAACTTGTTATTTTTTATCATTTCGTTAAAATCAAAACAGCTCTAAAATAAAAAAAAATAATGGCATTTATTGGCATTACAATTAATGTGGTTTTACGATTTTTTTATATAACAAGCGCCTTCAGGACAAAAAAGGCCAAAATCTTGTCGGTTACACCAAAACCACACTTCGGAATCGCGGTTGTTTGCTTGGGCTAAAACAACACAAAAATCGTCGTAGAGCTATGGGAGTTAGCGAATTAGAAAGAGCGGAAATTTTCAAGTAGTATAACACTCATAACTTATTTTTGACCAAAATGTCGCGATGCCATACTGCCTTTCAAACGTCAATATGATATATTTTATCTGATTAGTCAATTGAGTAGAATTTCAACATAATTCTTATACTTGACGTTATTTTAGTTATGACGGAATTCTCACGCTCACCGAAGTATGATGTTACTATTAAACTGAAAAATCCGTTATTCTTCCAAAGTCATAAAACATTCCAAAAATTACAATTGATGCTGTAAAGTAAAGATCTTTCATTTAGAAAAAGCCTCAAAACGATGTAAAAAAACAAATTCTTGCTTAACATTAAGATTCATACTTTTGTATATCAAATTTACATGTTTTTTCTTAAGGTTCCAATCAATCTCCATTACTTTACAAACATCTTCTCTAAGCAATCCCTGAGAAATATTCCCAACAAGACATGAAATCTTCATCCAATAGTTGTGTCGTTCCCCCAAGATATTTAATGTTGTTTGAAAGCCTTTTTAAGATTTTAAACCAATTTATTTTTGTACGTAACCTTTTTGAAGTAAGTACACCAGGCAAAGATCAACGTATTTTTAAACTCAAATCTCCGTGAATTCAGAGAGTTTCTACTAAGACGCGATCCTTGTATTAAAATCCTTTCCTTCAGGACTAAAACCTAAATTTCTTCACGTATTTTATTCATTATTAATCCAGCATTAAGGTTAGATTAGGCTGCGCGCTCTAAAAGGCTCCCACTTACGCCTAAATCTGCGTAACGTAATATAATAATTGCGAAAGCTGCTAGCGAAATCGGAAAGTAAGAAATTTAATTTGGATAAAATAATGACTTAAAACGTAAAATAAATATTATAAAGGTTGCAGGCTGACAAAATAAAAAATGCTTTGTTAGTAATTAATAGTTATCATTTGATTACTTTGTTAGGTTAAAAATGGTGTACAAACATACCGAAAGCGTTCTAAATATTAAAATCCATACGTGCAGAAAAACTTATGGGATTGTTATGTTCAGAATTTTGAATGCCTAAACTCCAGCTTCTGCTAAGTAAATTTCTAATGATGGACAGACAAATTCCGATGGCGTGACTCAGAAATAAATATTCAAGTTATAAAAATAAAAATCGTCACTTGAAAGCTGTATTTCAAAATAATTTTGCGAAAAAAATTATATTTATCAAAAACTGTGAGTGGAAAAGCTTCATAAATTTAGCAAACATGCATACTACAGATGGATGGGTTGGTATGCGGCTGACCACCCATGCTATAAAAATGGTTCACTTTGCCAATGTCACTCCTGTTTCAGGGAAGGACGGCAAGAGTTCCAGGGTGTTTGTCCATTTGAGATTGGTTTTTATGTTGTAGGTTCACATGAGGCATGGGCAAGCGCGAACTTGTACGTGTCTGGTTCTGAGAATGCGTGTAATGTGAATCTTCAATGTAAAATATCTTTGCAACTTAGATTAGATAAGATTAGATAAGATAAAACTATCAAATTTAGATTTTATATTTAAGCCAGTAAACAAAAAAATATGGATATTATGGTAAATGCAGTTCACCACCATTTTTAGGAAAGTTACCACTTTTTTAAATTGACAACTGATTAATAATACAGAGAATTACAAATTTTTGTACAAATGTTTTATTTTTTCAAATAGCTGATTTGTTAAAATAACAACTCTAAACGCTAGCTATTCCTTCATAATAAAACTAATACTACGTGGCATTATTTCAACGAAAAACTCGCTCGTAGCAAGTTTTACACCTGAACGTTCCGTATATAATACCCTGAAGTCTAGTTAGTTCAGGATATGAGGAAACGGCTCCCATATTATATAATTGTACCCATATACGAGGCGTTTTCAGGACCTCAAGCAAAAGACCTCACGTTTTAACTCGACCATGGCGTTTAACTTACAGTCTACTAAACCTAAAACTCACACTTTAACTGCTAATTTAGTTTCTTTGCATTTTTGTTGAACCTTATGGTTCAATTTAAGCCTTAAATTTTATACTTGGGGTGCTTCGAGCTTTCTGCAATTTCCGGAGCTTGGAGCTACGCAAGAGCTTTCTTTCGCTAAGGTCCAGTGGGTCAGGAATAATATGGAGGCATCAAGAGAGCTTTTATGCGAACATTCTTCATTGGAGCGTTTAAGAAAACCATTAACCTAGGCAGTTTCCTCGGTAATTATAACTTAAGGTTTTGGCAATACTCTTTTTGGCAATGAAATGTACGAGCCAAGTTGATATTAGATTTATTTTATGAGACAGTAAAAAATGTACCGATAGTAAATGATATATGAGGATAGTTATTTTCAAGTCTATCAATAATCTGTAATCAAAGTTGTTTCACTTTTCCAATGTCACTCCTGTTTCAGGGAAGGTCAGCAAGAGTTGCAAGGCTTATGTTCATTCGAGATCCGGTTTTATATTGTAGGTCCACATGCGGCATGTGTGAGCGCGAAATTATGCGTGTCTGCTTGCGGGAATGCATTTAATATGAATCTCAAATGATACATATCTTTGCAACTTAGATTTAGATTTAGATTTAAGTTGCAAAGATATACTTACATTTAAAATTCATGTTAAATGCATGCCCAAAACAGACACGTGTATGTTCGCGCTTACGAATACTGCATGTGCACTTACAATTCAAAAACCCACCCTCAAATCAACATAAGCCCTGCAAATTTTTCCGACCTTTCCTGAAACAGGGGTGACATTAGAAAAGTGGAAGTGAAGTTTCGTTTCGATTAGACAAGGAATATTTTTTTTTATTCTGTTTATTCACCAGAATGAGGATTCTCCACGTTCTATTTTACCAGGTAAAAAATGCTTGAATATTTCAGCATTGTGTATATTTTTTACACGTTCAGGGAGTTAAAAAGCGTGCGCTGACCGCTCGCCTCTCACATCACGTCCTCTTATATATTTAAATATTCATACTCATATTCACAGTCCATCCATCTATACGCTGAATTTTTTATGCTTTGCGGCCTTTTCTATATTCTGCAAAAAAAAAAAACACAAAAAAATGAAGCGTAGAAAGGTTTTTGTAGCGTAGTAAATTAAAAAAAAGTATCTAAATATTATTGAAAAAAAAAAATGCAGTGAATTCAAGTTTTGGGAAAAAACCATAATCATAGTAGACTTTTTTTGTATAGATTTCTTTGTAAGGTTTTGTTCTTTTATATATTTAAATGTAATTTTTTATCCATATTCCTTGACTTATAGGTTGGTATGAGGTTGACCACCCATACTGTAAAAAATGGTTCACTTTGCCAATGTTACCCCTGTTTCAGGGAAGGTCGGCAAAAGTTGTGGGGCTTATGTTCATTTGAGGTTTGGATTTTATTTGTAAGTACACATTCAGCATTTGTAAGCGCGAACTACACTTGTTGGTTTGTGGGCATACATCTGAGAGCTTTAAATGAATATATCCTTGCAACTTAGATTATAGATATTATAGATAGTACATGAAGGTGATAGCTTCTGAACTTATCAAAAAAGTAAATGGTCCAAATTTCCATTGAAATGCTAACACAGCTAGTAATATTAGTGTACTCATTTACATACTGGTCATAAATATTAACTTTTTATTTACCAGATTCATAAAAAAATTCTTGAGTAAATACTGAGGAGCACAAATGAAGTTTCCAACAAGGTCTTGAAGTGACAATCCTTAATCCAAAATTTAAGTTGTAAATACATATAACATTAAAGATTTATATTAAATGCATTCTTACAAGCAGACACGTATAAGTTTGCGCTTAAACATGCCGCATGTGAACTTACAATATAAAAACCCAATCTCAAATGTTCGTGAGCTCTGCAACTTTTGCCAAACTTTCCTGAAACAGGGGTGACATCGGTAAAGTGAACCACTTTTTACAAAATGGGTGACCATCCTCATAATAACCTTCAAGTCAAGGAATCACACGTAAAATCCATCACCTTGTTGGTAAAAATGGCACCATATTCTATGTATGAATTACAACGCGTCATGTTTCTTTTCAATATGGTACTCGTATGAAGGTCAAAGAGCGAGGTCGACAGCCGCATACACAAGGCTAGACTTGTATTTAATAAAAAAGCAAAAATAATATAATCAAATAGTATTGAAACAACAGAAGAATAATATGATAATCTTTTATATTAAAAAAAAACACAGAGCTCCAAAAATAAGTAGAAATTCAAAACATTAGACAAAGTAAAGGTGAATATATCCGTGTAATTGAACACTTCCAAATAAGTATTAATTGCAAATTCACCTAAAGTCAATTTCAGGTCTTGCCATACAAGTTTACAGGCAACGCGGTGTAAATGTGAGCGCGCCACCTATTTGCCATAAATTAGTTGAAACTTGGGTGTGAATTATTAATTTCCTTATTGACTCAACTTTGACTATTAGCATCTAAGCAGTAATTACCTAAACTATGACTGGGGGGCTGTTGTGTAGCCGATAAGAGTTCCTCTTAGGCCTTCCCACCAGCCCCCAGCCCCTAGCCCCACCCCTGAAGCACTTTAAGGGGGCGCCTGAATATTTTAAGCCCTCAGAGCCGCGCTGAAACTTAGTTTAACAGCCCTGAAGTTTCGAGACAAAGGTTAGTAGTAAAAAAAAATGAATCTTGAAAACTACTTTCTCCTTTTTGTCTTGATAATGGAGGAAAATGGTTTTCATTGTGAAGGCGTAGTTTAAAAAAAAAGTGAAAAGTCAGTTCTGTTGAGATCAACTTTTATGAAAGATTTTTTTCATGATGAATCTTTTAACTTTTTTCATTGACGCTGTTTCACTTTTGACATTGCTACTCCAGATGCGTCCCAAAAAATGGTTAACAGATCGGTCTGTAGACTTTTCTTGAAGTGACTCCTGTCAAAAATTTCTTGAACCACAGGTGGCAGTCGGTTACATGCACTTGGAGCCGCCACTGCAGCAGCACTTTAACCGAGAATTGTTGCGAGCTTGTGCAAAGGTTCATTGAACAATATTCTGTTAGTTGTCAGCTTTTTTCTTAATATTTATTAGAATGAAGTTTTATTTTGTTTTGAAATATACATTTATGACCAATGATTTTTTGAAGACTATGCAAAGGCTAGTTCAATGGAGTGGAAATTTATTTTCTGCATCAAAACAGGTCACAAAGGTTCATTTAAAGAGAATCACTGTTGTTTAACTTGATTGACTAAGACCTGGTACTTTCAACGTTAACATAAACGACGACGTCAACGTCAACGACGTTAGCCATGTTGAAAGCACCGGTTCCCATAGATCACCGAAGTTAAGCAACATTGGGCGCGGACAGTACTTGGATGGGTGACCGCTCAGGTACACCGCGTGTCGTTGGCATCTTGGACCGGTCCGTAGTCCGTAGTGGCAACACTTCGGACTCGTAAATGGAAGGTTGTGGATTCGGATCCCAGCGGAGCACAAAAAATATACCATTTATATTTCGAAAGTGCTCTTCGCTGAGTTGAAAAATTCATAAACCTTTACCAAAGACCGGTCACTGAAAGGTCCATCCAACCTTACAACAACTGGGTCTTGCTTGAGAATTGGCGCTTTCTACAGCGACGACCAAGCTCGCAGAGGGCTCTTGAGGTGTGATACACACAAAAACAGCGCTCACCAAATAAATCATCCTAATATTATTATTATTATTATTATAACAACTTAATACTGAATGAAAAAGTACGCACCTATGTCAAACGTGTGGGTAGTTTTTTTTATAAGCTTAATGTCACGTTAACTAGCGTTGAAAATACTGGGCCTTAGCTCTATGTAGTGACAACTAGACTAAGGAAAGGCCATTGGAATTAAATTCACATACAAAAACGGTGTTTGTTAAATAAATTAAGAACTTAAAAAAATACTTTGTTAAAAAAACACATAAATAAGAACTGGGCAACAAAAAAAAACTGTTTCATAAAAAGTTATTTGCAATCAATATTTAAAAACCAACAATTTCATTTTGGAAAACCAATTAAAACAAGTGTTGTATACAAAGCATTGCGATTCGATATTTGAGTAATGCGTAAAAATATTGAAGTTCATTTTCAATATATAATGAATGTGTTTCGGCATTTCAAACCAAATTAAAATTTAAAACAAATTGGACTGCAGTTACTGCATTTCATTGAACATTTGTGTCACATAACATTTTTGAGCTCATTATTTTGTGAGCAAGAACAAAAACAGTTATTTTTCTAAAAATCCTATAGAATTTTAAGTTGTGTAAGAATTTCATTCATGGTGATTGAATATCTCCAGTGTCTATATATAATTAAAGAAGTTCAGATTCAAATCACAAGTTCAACGTTATATTTCTATCAACTAATTGTGAGGCTTGAATTTTAACAGACTCGTTTAAAGTATTTGCACTTTTGTACAATTTAATTACTTCTTTACATGTCTAATAACAAAAAAAAAGTCTCCCGAAGAAGCTGCTTAAGAACGCAGTGACGAAACCAACTTCTCAAATCAGTATCCGTCTAAATTTTGCAACAAAATATTTAACGACCTTGAATCTGAATTAAGTTGATTTTATTCAGAAAGTTTCTTAATTATAAATATTTTAATGTTAAGAATGCACAAATATAAAAAAAAAGCAATTGAAAAAAAAATGTATGAAGATCAAAAATTAAATTAAATTTATTCTAACTCTTGGTTTCAGCTAAAGACGTCCCTGCTAGTTTGTCGTAACGTAAACGTTCTGAGGTTTCTATATACTTTCCCGGATACGCCGATACCTGAAATTAACACCTCTGCCATAAACTATCCCCAAACTTCGGCTGACAATTCGTTCCAATCAGGCAGCACTCTTCCCTAAGTAATACCCACCATGACAAGAGGCCTTACTACTTGTGGTTGAACTACAGGTAGGCAAATAGGCTTGTTTGATCTTTCGTTTAGAATGAAGGAGTTGGCGTTTCCTTGACCCTCTTACCTTTGAAAAAATGTTCCACTATTTAAATGACCAAGCCCTTTAAAGGTAACTTGAGAGTTTTTGTAAATTAAATTAAATTTGTGAGGGAGATTAAAATAAAACTTCAGAAATTTTGCGAGATAACTTATGAAAAATATGAAAAAGTAAGAGATAAATATCACATCAAGAATAGTACATAAATGTGAACGACCAAACTGTCAAATTCAATGCTTGGAAGTAGGAGTTATTAATTGTGAGAAAATAAAAGCAATAAGAAAAGGAATATATAAATAAATAATATAAAATCATACAGTATCATATTTAAAATAAATTAAATATGATACGGTATGAGTCTAATATTAAGTAAAATATTAAACTTTGTACGGTTTGTGTATTCACACAGTGAAAATTCATTTTTTTTTTTAAAAACGTAGTTTTATTTTCACAACAATTAGTTTTATCTGCCTCGAGTACTTTTGACCTTCAAGTTTCAGGTCAAGTTTAGTCATCAAGACTACTGATAATGACCTGAATCTTGAAGGTCGAAAGTACTCGAGACAGATACAATTAATTGTTATGAATACCAAAACAATTTGAAAAGTTATAAAACTATGTTTTTAAAAAAATATTTTTATTTTAAACTTTTACAGTATGTTATTAGAAAATTTACAGGTATATTAATGAATAGCCTAAAATTAGTGAAAAATTATTTTTTTCTTAAGATAGAGACGTGTGAAAAAAAGAAATTTTAGAAAATATAAAGCAGTCATGTAATAGCTCAAGATTTTTTTAGTAAATTATGAAATAAATCCAGTATCAGCAAGTGATTTGTTTTACTTTATCAATTCTTTCGGCTTTTGTTCTTCTTGGAGCCTGTGATCTTGATAGGAGGTATTGCTTTGCTACGATCCGCTTTCGTTGCTTCTACGCCAGGCGCTGTCTACGACAGTGAAAAATGGCTAAACTTAGCTCTCCTTGGCTTTTCATTGCTTTACTTTTATTAAATGAATTTGTAGTCTATCTGTTAACGATAGCCTGGACTCACTTATTCCAGGTTTAAACAAATGGTGAATGTTCCATGGTTTTTAAAGTAGACAAATATGGATGAAAATGCATTTTATATCAGAATCAAAACCGTTACTGATCACGCTTATAGTACAACTTCTTGTCGCATGCTTCCCAAAGGGTTCATATTTTTCAAGCAAAACCTTAGTTTTCAAAGTAAAGGGATAACTACATACATAAGAAATATTTAAAATTAGGTTCTCATTTCTTGTAAAAGCTGAATTCGAATTTCATAAACAGTTTGAAAAACTTCTCTGGTGCTATGATTTTGATATGAAGAAAGCATTGAAAAAATATTATGTCTAACTCCTTTGAGAGTTAATCCTTTCCCTTTCAGGTTTATACCTAATCTTTTTACTCACTGAACAAAAATATTTTCAAATTGAAAGTGAATATTTTGTAACGTCCACAAAGACAGCGACACGAGAGTAAAGATTGGCATTTTTGAGTACGTTTTCGTTTTTTGAAAATTAGATTTTTTGGTACTTTTAATGCTATCCATTGATTTGAATCAAAATTGGATGATAATTTTACATTTGTTAAGACTAAAATCATCAAGGTTTTCAAGAAAATCTTTCAAACAAGAATTCAATAAAGGTAACTAAACGTATAAAATTTCAAAATTGAATGTTTTTGAATCGTAAAAATGAAAGCGTCTTTGATATGAAAAAAATAATAAATTAGAGATCATCTGTATAAAATCTACTACATATATAAAATTTTCATTTACTCTCCTCCATCGTGTAAACCGAAAATGTACAGCATATCCGATGGCACTCCTAGTGAGTGATTTGGTTTTCATACATTTTTTGATACAGTTTACGAAATGTTGTATACTCGGGGTACTATATTCGTAAATAATAATAAATTTTTATCATGTTAAATTATTTCCGCTTCTAAGAATCCATTTGAAAACAACACGCGTCTTAATGTATACTTTACATAATGATTTGAAACATCAATAATAAATGAAATTTGCCTCGTGTATTAAATAATATTGTAATACATGTACATAATTTTCAAGTCGAGATGTTGTATTATTGTATGGAAATATAACGAATAAATGTTAAAGCATCATGTTATCAAAGTCACGGCTGATTTCATCATGTTAAAACAAATAAGGGTACAGTAGAGCCGCTGAGAGAATGAATTTCTGACAGGTCGTAATTTAGTATGAACAATGTAACTTTGAAAAATTTGCAATAATTGTAAACCGAATAAAAAATGTCGTTCTAACGCAGAATTATCTTTAAAAATAAATCATCATGTTAAATGGAAATAATTTTTATAATTTTGGGTCAAATGGAAAGTTTAATAAATTAGAAAACAACATTTTTTTTAACTGTCAGAAATTCATTTTGTCAGCGGCTCCACTGTTAATTTATAACTGTGTTATTTTTTTAATATACTAGAAGAGAGAATTCTTATTAATCCTAGTATACCTATGTATTTTGATAATTTGCAACTTTATTTTCAGAGCAAATTTTTACTGAAAGAATAGCTATGAAGCGTTTCTGTATTTTTTCTGTTTGGAGAGAAAAAAAACAGAAAAAACATTTTTCAGAACGTCACGTTCAAAAGAGTCTGATGGTCTGAAAAAAAATGACAAAGCTTATGTTCTGTACTGTAACTGTAACTATAACTCTGTCGCCATTACGCTAGGGGTGGCCAGGGCCTCTGCAGAGTTGCCTCCATTTTTTCCTATCCTGACATACCTCTTTCAATTCCTTCATATCCATCACCTTTTTCATGCATTTTCTTCTTTTACGCTCACTTTGTATATTCCATTCTTTCACAATCTCCTCAATCTGATCACTCCATACTTTTCTCGGTCGTCCCTTCCCTCTTTTTCCTTTCACACTTTCTTTGTATACATACTTTGTCAGTCTATCATCATTCATTCTAATGTTATGGCGCGATACTTGATGAAACCAAGTATAACTCTATAATTAAGAGAGTTAATTGCTGGTTATAAATTTTGCCGCGTTTGAGCAAACTGATCAATTGCCAAATGTGTCAGAGTCGCAGACCATCAGAAAAACCAGGATAGGGGTCAAAGACTAAAAATAGGAATCACCTGACTCCAATATGCTCGTCTTTTAGTATGCCCGGTTCATCTTTATCGTTGGCGCGTTGACTATTGATGCTATTGAAGGAAGAATATGCGTCTCTTCACACTCGAAGTAAAATATGCTCTGAGGTCGCACTTGGTAGGTAAAGTTGCATGGTGAGCAAGTGATCCGGATGGACAAGGCTAATAAATCGCTCTCCCAGTTCTTGTTTGCCGTATAGACCAATTCTGTCAAACGTGACTTTTTAATGCAGTTGTCTTAAGAATCAAATTCTACACAATCTGAGCTAAGAAAAATCGTAAAACTCGATAATGTGAGAGTTTTTTTAAAATATTTTTTAAATCTATTTCCTGTTTTCATAAGACACATTGGTGCTGTACACATGCTAACATTGCTCATGTAAAATTAGCTGAATGGTCTGTACGGAAAACAAGAACTAAGGCAGCGAAATGGCTAAAGGAGAAAGGAATTTAATATCTTGTGACCCGTAGACAAAATTTACCTAACAATTTGCTCAAGCATTAGCAAAAGAGCAGTCCATCTGACTTGCACTTACCTAAGCGTGATGGGCTCGATTTTGATGTATGTTTGTTTATAGTATAAACCCGGAACCAGAAAATCAAGCATTTGTTTATAGTGTTGAACTGTTTAAATAACTCACTAACTAAATAAATTTGATTGTCATTCAATAATACTATATATATCATGCAGTAAATATAATTTACAATCTAATGTAATCTAAGTTGCAAGGATATATTCATTCAAAGCTCTCAGATGTATGCCCACAAACAAACACGTGTAGTTCGCGCTTACAAATGCTGATTGTGTACTTACAAATAAAATCCAAACCTCAAATGAACTTAAGCCCTGCAACTCTTGCCGACATTCCCTGAAACAGGGGTGACATTGGCAAAGTGAACCATTTTTTACAGTATGGGTGGTCAGCCTCATACCAACCTATAAGTCAAGGAATACGAGTAATAAATAACATTTAAGTATAAAAAAGAAAAAAACAACAACAAAGGAAAAATGATAAAATATTGTGTAAAAAAGGTCATTGGAACAGTTAAAATCAATTTATAAACGCATTTTATATCCCAAAATAATGTATAGTGGAGCCTCAATTATCCAAGTTATTAAAGATTGATCCTACCTTTTAAAATGTAAAATCTCGGATAAGGAAATCAAGACACATCTGTAATTTTTTTATTTCATTCTATGTTGTACAATACATCTAAGTGGAAATATATGTATAAAACAGTGGCAAAGGGTGTCATACAACTCGATTTCCATCGGTTTCCCTTTTAAAGTGAGGCAAAAATGATAATAGAGTAGACTGCGTGGTTTCAATGGGGGAAAAATACGTATTGTTTCTTTGGTTTTAAATGTATTTTTTTACTTTGTGCCTATATTTTTAACTACTTTGTTGCCTCGTTTTAAAAGGACAGCCGATGGGAATCGAGTTGTATGGCATCCTTCGCCACTGGTATATAGATACACCTTGAATACAAAAAGTGAAAAAGGAAAACAAAATTTTTGATCTTGACCCGTAAACAAATGGATATTTTAATATTTTACTCTCTTTCATGTTTACCTTTTAAAAGTCAATATTTTCACACTCAAAGAGCTATAAAAATAAAACGACAACACAATTGCTTTGTTCACGTGAAAAGTAAGAGCTGGTAGAGAAAGAAAAAGTAAGAGTATAAGATGAAACTTTGTCCATCTGTTGGAGTCAGCTAGTATGTGGCAGTGCCCCAGCAGTGAATAACTATCGGTGCCCGGCGATACAACCACGGACAGTCGAGATTAATGGCACCGAACCAAGTTATGGGGGGAAGCGGGAAAGGTGCCACGGTGGCAAATTCACGAATAATTGCCATCTAACTACTTCCAAATATCGGTTACACAACACCACAACTGTGTTGTCATGATTGTAAGTACCTTAGTAGATAATAATTAGTTGTTAAGTAGAAATAATAGCAATATATTCACCGGTCTGTCGTTTAGATGTTAACACTTTAGACTCGTGATTGGAAGGTAGTGGGTTCGAATCCCGTCGGAGCAAACGAAATATACGATTTATATTTTCAAAAATGCTCTTCGCTGGATTGGAAAATTAATTGCTTTTATCAAAGACCGCTCACAAAAAGTCCATCTAGCCTTGCAGCTATTGGGTCTTGCTTGAAAATTGGCGCTTTGTAGTGACGACAAAAAAAAACGACAAACACACGCTGTAGAAGACAGATGGTCGACATATAAACCCTCAGTGCACACACACTGACATCACAGTTCTCATCAAGATCATCATCATCATCATACTTCACGCTGAAGAAGCCCATCGTAGAAATGGGTGAAACGTCCGGAAGCTCCAGCTCCCACAGACCACGGCAACAGATCCCGGAAAGCATCACTCCAGCATCAACGACCAAGTTTGTAAAAAGTCCGGAAGATAGCGCAGTTGGCAGAATGCTTGCATTCTATGCCGAGAAAAAGGGTTTGATCCCCACTGGGTTTTAGAAATTATTTTCCGTTTCGTTGTTTACTTCAACCTCAAAATAAAATACCGGTTTGGATTACTCAAACTTCACAAAAAATGCATATCAGCCCTCTCGAGAGCTCCTCATTTCAATTGAAGGCGTAAGGCCGGGCCCCTTACCTGTAAAAATAAATAAGTTCCATTCGCCACATTTAAAACCTTCGGGGATAACGCGGAAAGATGTTACGCTATATGTGCAGCTTAGTTGCGTTGCGTTGCGAATGTGTATAGATACTTCTGATTAGATGTCGTGTAATGTGATGAGAACTAATGTCATCCGAGAAAGCATGATTGCATTTTTCAAACTGTTGAAAATTCAGTGACGCGTTGTCGAATCTAAATTCAATTCAAATTTCCAGTTAAACTTTCCTCAAATTGCACATTCATGTTTGGAAACTTAGCACAGAGAGCGAAACTACAGAGAGTGGTCTATTCCAGCATTACCTGTTTACTGAATCAGTGTGAATCGGACAGCCAACCCGAAGGCTTCAATACAACTAACTTTGCTTGCGAAATGCAGGATTTCACCTAAATGAAAGTTTGCTATGTAATATATATTTTCTGTGCATTCAAATCAGGACAGTTATATAACTGGTATCGTCGTGGAAGAGCAGATTACCCGACTAAAAATATGCTCACAAGAGCCAAAGTCGGTAGGTTAGAGGCTGAATGCTTTCATTCATTTTTCTCATTCATGATTGGGAGGGCCCTTGAGGTGTGACACACACACAAACGGCGCTCTTTTGTCATATTGTATAAAAAATTTAATAAATAAATCATCCTCATATATATATACAAGGTCGGAATGCAGGAGTTTGATTTTTTCGAAGGGTGTCAGACATGATCTACCGTTTCAGTGAATCAATATCCTACTTCTTTAAAAAGAGTTTTTTTTTTATTTTAACAAAATTGAAAGTACTTCTAAGGTTTAAACTACAATAACAGTCGTTTGACATTTTTACTATTAAAATATCTAAGCGTAGGTACAAAGGTGCATTCTTACATCTTTATATAACAATGTTATTTGAAATTAAATCTCATTTTTATTTAAATTCTGGTTTTATAAATGGTTTTTATGGGTAAGGTAGCCCTGAAAATATATATCGACGGTTAAAAGGCAGTATGACATAAGCGACATAAACTAAATTGTTCAGGAGAGCAGTTTAAAGTCTGAGATAGCAGAAAAATGCCATAACTTTTTTAATTTTCTATCATATCGTTAAAATCAAAACAGCCCTTAAATAAAAAAAAATAAAGGCATTTATTGGCATTACTATTAATGGGGTTTTACGATTTTTTTATGTCACAAGCGCTTTTAGGACAAAAAAAGGCCAAAATCTTGTCGGTTACACCAAAACCATACTTTGAAAATACAGTTGTTTGCTTGGGCATAAACAACACAAAAATCATCGTAGAGCTATGAAAGTTAGCGCATTACAAAGCATAGAAAATTTCAAGTACATAAAATTGCATTCATAACTCAGTTTTGACCAAAATGTCACTTATATTGCCTTTTAACCGTCGATATGGAACATTTCTCCTACAAAGTTTCCAAAATTCAGCTTCAAGTACTGTTATTCCGCTATGGGATACTTACTATGTCGAGTGGATAACGCGTTGGCATTCAAATTAGCATTATTGAAACCAACGCAACTTTGAATCTCGTCGTGTCCCATCAATGAAAACTTTGACCAATAAGTTTCATTGGATAATAGTAAATTAATATTTCCTTAAAATTTAAAATAATAAATTATTAACTGATGATGTTAAAACTTATTTTGGCCAGGCTAAATAGATTGGTTGCAAATTTGTTTATACACAATAATAATACAACAATGTTTTTAATACCGGCTGTTGGTTATCTCCTATCTAAGGTTTCTGCGTAGCCCTTGCGTACAATAACTAAACTGAGAGTTTTTCACCTGCGAAAAACTCATCCCATCATATGAATAATGCGGCGGGAATATCGCGGATATAATTTTATAGGTCATGCAATAAAACACAAGGGGTGGGGGGCTGTGAACGAAATGGCCGCCACAATACAAGAGAATATTTTATATTCGGGGGTCTGGATGCGATGAAATTATACCATCTACGGTGGGACCTCTAAATGTGAATGCTTTGGTGAGACAACTGCTGTCCTAGATACAGACAAAAAAAAAGTTATTGGTAAAAGGTGTGATCAGCTTAATATTGAATAAAAATAAAAGTATTCTTTCGGGGCTATTCTGAGACATTTTTGTCGACGGTTGAGCCCACGCTTTGACAAACTAATAATGCTTGGACTGGAAGTCTCATCACCACGGTCATTCTTACCTACCGAATTTTGGTAATATTCGTATGAAGACTAATCAGCTGTTTACTTGCGGCCATCTTGGATTGACAGGTCTTCATTCAAATGCATCATTATTTGTCAAAGCGTGGGCTCAACGGACGACTAAAATGTCTAAGAATAGCACCGCTTGACTTTAAAGTTGGTATGAAGCTGACCAATCAATAAACATACTGTAAAAAATGGCTCACTTTGTTAGTAAAGTGAACCATTTTGCCATCTCAGTGTCAGGGAAGCTCGGAAAAAATTACATGGTTCATGCTCATTTGAGGTTTGAATTGAAATTTGTTTTGGGTTTGAAACATATAGCAATTGTATATAATATATAGTTTTATCTTCAAAAAGATAATTGTCAAATACCTAATTAAAATACCTACTACCTATTTTATTGTTATGATTTCACCGGGTTGAATTAAGTAAAAATTACGGTTACTTATTATGGACAATTGATTTTAAGATAAAGTTCACATACAGTACGAACACAAAGTGGCTTTTTAATTGTACTACTCGACAGCTTAGATATAAATCTTGCGCTACAGATGGCTTTGGCCTTTTTTATAGCAGGCATGAGGATTTTTCTTAAAACATTGCGAACTAGATTATTCGAGATTTCAGCAAAACATTCGAGTAAATACTAACATAATATCAAACAACTACAAGTACAATTATTTAAACACCTTCACTAGAGACTTACACAGACACACAACTACACGTTCGTAAACGAATTTTCGGATTACAAACACAGACCCTTCGCGTATAGAATGTCGCACCTTGAGGGTCCGTATTGGCATAACTTGTGAGCGAATTGTATTTTTAGGGGTCATTATTTTGCAATAATTTACGGGGCAGAAAGGCGCGGCCCAAAAGTAATGGCGCTCGCCGAAAACTGGCAGAAACTATTCCAGGAGATTTATTGCGTCTCAATAATTCAACTTTTTATGAGTGAATGCGCGGGAAAGACTTTATTTCATCATTAACAAAATACTTTACTTAAACATTATTCAGGGGCAGTTGTAGACTAAATAGGCCAGTTGGGGTATTCCAGTTTGACCGTATTTGTTACTGTAAATTTGCTACTGATCTGTATTTAAGGATAATTTATTGAGTTCTTTTTTTTAATCGATCTACAAAATCCCAACTGTGAGGTTGAACGTCTTTATAAAAAGCGTTACTTTTCAAGCAAGACCTAGTTGCAGTAAAACCAACGTACAATGTACCTTTTAGATTCATATGTTAACTGATTTTTACTTTAAAAAATCTGCAACAGTCTATAACTGAGAAAGATTTTTTTTAAGATTCTGTATTCTGTTTCAGATAAAGGCGGCAGGAGTTGAAAGGTTCATGTTCGTTTGTGGTTTGGTTAATTTCGTTAGTGCGTATACACTATGTGCAAGTGAAAACATTCATGTATCTAGTTTTCGGCGTGCTTTGAATATAAATCTTGTTGTTTTGTCAGAGATGCCATTTCTTAAATTACACAAAACTGTATTCCTGATAGTCAACACGGATTTGTCAGATCAAGATCCATAGTTTCGAATTTGTTACTTTATTCTAACTTTATTTTTGAGACATTTGACCAGGGCTCTTCTGTTGACAGCGTGTACACCGACTTCCGCAAAGCTTTTGATAAGGTTGATCACCTTATATTACTTAAAAAGCTTCACTTCAATGGAGTCCAGGGCAACCTATTCAGGTGGTTTTGTTCTTATCTTGATTCGAGATATCAAACTGTTACCCTTAATGGTTACGCCTCATCATTGTGTGCGATAAGCTCAGGCGTCCCACAGGGCTCCATATTAGGTCCTTTTTTGTTCACAATTTTCATATCTGATATCCATAAATGCGTTAAAAACAGCAATTTATTATTATTCGCAGATGATATGAAAATTTTTAAAAAAATCGATAATATTAACGACTGTCTATTACTGCAAGAAGACATAAATAGACTCAGTTTATACTGCTCGATTAACAAACTGTCACTTGCTCTTGAAAAATGTAAAATTATAACCTTCTCAAGGAAACGCATTCAAATCAATTACAATTATACAATTTCCAATCACACACTTGAAAGAGTATCTTGCATACGCGACCTTGGTGTGATTTTCGATTCCAAACTACTTTTTGACATGCATGTACATGCCGTCGTCAAGAGGGCCTTTCAAATGATGGGTTTTGTGTTTCGTGTGACAAAAAAATTCAAAATGATATCGAGCTATATGACTTTATATCATTCATTGATACGATCACAACTAGAATTTGCTGTGACTGTATGGAACCCATTTTATGATGTGTATAAAACTCTACTAGAGTCGGTTCAAAGAAAATTTACGAAAATATTGTTCCATCGGTTAAGCTACGAAAACCGCTCTTACGACAAACGCCTACTTCATCTAAATCTGGTAAGTATTGATAATCGATGTTTAATATTGAGTGCGTTGACTCTGAGGAGTATCTGTCTATCGGAAACGGATTGCCCTGGTCTTCTATGTCAAATTAAGTTTCGTATACCAAGATGCGCATCTCGTTCTTCACAATTATTTTTTCTGTCAAAATGTCGAACAAATGCAGGTCAAAGAGCTCCTATTCATAGAATGTGCAGTGATTTTAATAAATATTTTAATGATTTAGATTTGTTTAATAAGGGGAAATACTCCTTTAAGGGGGACTTGATGAAAACTATATATAAAATGTCTTTTACACCCAGTTTATAGGTGCTGATTGGGCTTTTTGTTCTTCTTTTTTATTCTTCTCTTTTTTCTTCTGTAACTTTTACATTCTTATGTTTTTCTTTGTTTACTCTTCTTGTTTCTTCTTGTTATTTTTGTTTCTTTTACTAATTTTATTACTTTTGAATTTTGACTTCCTCTACTTCTTTTATATTTTTATGTCTTGTCTTGTCTTGTCTTGTATCCTGCCGCCTTTCCTCTAGGGGTGGCCAGTACCTCCACACAAGTGCCTCCACTTGACTCTGTCCTTGCATACTTCTTTCATCTCATCTAATTTCATCACTCTTTTCATGCATGCTCTTCTCTTGTTTCCACTCTGTAGATTCCATTCATTCGCAATCTCATTTATCTGATCAATCCATTGTTTCCTAGGTCTTCCCCTTCCACGCTTACCTGTTACATTCCCTTTATACACTCTTTATGTCAGCTACATTATATTTATAATATATATGTGGGAAATTTTTAAGGATGTAGGCATTTTAAATTATATGTATCCACTTTTTTGTTTATTGCAACTGTGTCTGTATCTGTTTTTTCTCCTAATAAAGTAAAATAAAAATAAAAATAAAACAATTATTGTTAGAACCAATTGCTCTCCCTCATTTATCTTTTCTCTGAGAAGTGTTTTCAATAGAACCCAGAGCTCGTTCATTCATGTATATTTGCATGCACGTTTACACACACAAAGCTAAATTTATTATGATTCATAAAAATGTAAATTTTCATTTGTGTACAAGTAGAAATTATGCAGATCCGGTAGGTATGTGAGAACAGGGTTGCGAAAAAGTGTTTTAAAGGCAAAAATAAAGACTTTTTCTTTGGAATTTCAATCAATTGGATCAATCGAGTCATTACGTTCTGAAAACAAAGCCTTAATACAAATCTCTTCCTGTATTAGTTTTTATTTTTTTTATTTACTTATGCCCACAATTTTTTTTTTTTTTTTACTAGAAATAAGAAGGCGTTTTTTGACAAACAAAGAAGCAGAGATTCTATTGAAAATATTGTTTTAAATGCCAATTATTGTTTTGCTTGTAGGTTTGTATGAGGCTGACGTCCCCCATGCTGAAAAAACTTGGTATGCTTTTGCCAATACCACTCTTGTTTCAAGGAACGCCAAAAAAACATGTAGGGCTTATGTTCATTTGAGATTTGGATTTTAAATTGTAAGTATTCATGACATTGTAAGCGGTAACTTACGCTTGTCTGCTTGTGAGAATTTATTTAATATTTATCTAAGGTTTATATTTCACTTTACAGTATTGATCATAGGTGGATGGACCTTTTTTTCAAAGATCTCTGGAGATTGTGCATTTGTTATTTTGTTTAAAAAAAACAAGGCAGACATGAAGGTGAAATGATTTTTGTTGTTGCTTTGGTAAGAATCGGACTCACGACCTCTCAATTTTCAGCCGACATCGTTAACTAATCGTTACAGTTTGATCAATAATCCATTTTTTTTTAATCTTTCATATCGCATCCCTGCAAGAAGGAGGTAACCCTATTAATTATGTATATTGTTATGTACACACTGCCCCAACAATCATGACCACCGCTTGTTTAAATTCCTCCCTAGCTTTAAACTGAACCAATGCGTTAACAAATATTACATAGAAACTTACACAGCACTTCTAGCAAGAGTTTTAGTTTACATACATTTTTGGCGAAACGCAATTGTTGAGTCTACACGGATACTTGGAGTACAGTGTGCTGAAAATTACTGAAAAAATAATTGAATAAAGCACGGGGCGTGTTGTGCTACGCCATGGCTAAGTGAGCGTCACTAATAGCTGCTTCATTATTAAAATTATAATTATTGTTCAAAAACAGTTTATCATGCTTTATGTGCAATAAAAGTCTCAATTTAATGATAACAAAACATTATCTATTTAATAAAGTTGGATTTTTTTTTACAATTATTAAAATTTATTTTGAAATTATATCGATAGCCCAGTTAGTAAAACGCTTGAGTTCAAAGTCAAGGTTTGTTTGTCTAGGTTTGTGTCAGAAATTATTTCCGATTTTGATCTTTATTTCAAATCCTAAATTTGACCAAAAATACCGGTGAGGTTAAATCAGCTCTCACATGTAATGAAATCTCACCTTCTCGGGAGATGGGAAACTTTTACTTCTTGCGAAGTAGTTGGTGTAAGCCTCCATACTATTGATAATGAATAGGTTACATTCGCTACATGCAACCCTATCGGGGATAACTCTTATAGAAAATCCCACCTGTGCTTTTAGGGAAGACTTGAACATCTCATCTTTTTTTCAGCTTCATTTTAATGTTAGTACATCCACAGCATGTTCAAGAACGAACCTGTAAATGATTACTTAGTGAATGAAGAGTTCATAAAATTTCAATTAATCAGTCCATGTATGAATTGGACTTATAATCAGTTAAATTGTAATTTTATTCAGAAGCAATATAAACAGATTTAAAGACATATAACATTATCTCGAATTAAATACTGTTACAAATGTATGAGTTTATGTCTACTTATGTTTGTGTGATTTTACTTGGATATGTGTGTCTAAAAGTATGTATTTGGATGGTTCTACCTACTCGTTTTTGCTCAAAACTTCTGTCCGAGACGGATCTGGCATGGTCTACTCATTAGTGTATGCTAGAATAGCCTTTAGTTACCTGTTAATACGTATTGCAATGCTTGAGAGGGTATTAGTACCCGAGACGTTAAGTGAGATATTAGTCAAGTTTAAACATTGAACCAAATGTGAGAAAATCCTAAAATATTTTTTTATAAAATAAAATTAATCGAAGTTTTATTAATTAAACCCAAGTATTAGATTGAATACAACGGACTTTCAAATGCATATTTTTTTTAACGATTTATTGTTGAAGTGTAGACTTTTTAATGTTTCATTATTACGAGAAGGAAGTATTATGTTACGCTTTATATCTTGAATGTTTTTCTTAAAAAGTGAAATAAATAACGCTTCCTTCCAACAGGTTGCCTTTTTAATATTTCTAAGTGTAATTTCACCTCTGAGGTAGGAAAGATTTGCAGCAAACTCCGCCTCTGAAGATGACTGAAGAATTTAATCTGAAATGTCATCAAATAGAGAGGACGACAGATTTAAAGAAAATTCTTGTGTGCTTGCCAACCTGAACGAAACCATTACTTTAAACCTTTTAAAGTGCCATAGACATTAAACAGAAAAACATACTTTTTCCGTATTTTTTTGTGGACTGTATATCTGCAGCATGTATAAGAAAGCACTCACAGCAAAGTTGGTAGAGCTCTTTACTGTTTTACTTACGCGTGTCTGTCTGTGGGCGTGCATTAAATGTAAGCCTTAAATATTAGTATATTTTTGCAACTCGCATTATAGATAGAGAGTGTGCTTTGCTTGTGCACCTGTGCTTTTAGGGAAGACTTGAACATCTCATCTTTTTTTCAGCTTCATTTTAATGTTAGTACATCCACAGCATGTTCAAGAACGAACCTGTAAATGATTACTTAGTGATTACTTAGTGACATTATAGATAGAGAGATGGAAATTTTCTCTGTGGTGACTCGATCCCTTTCAGTTTAACACTAACTCCATAAGCTTCTAATATTTTCATTCGCTTATGACATTTTTGAACTTTCTTGTACCTGAAGATGATTGAAAGATTGACAACTTTCGGATATGTATTTATTAAAATAAAATGATTAAATTGAGTGAAAATAAAACATTTCTAGTTCTATAAAATTTTGTGGAAACCGTTTCTATTTGTATTTTATTTTGTTTATTTGTATGTTTATAAGTATCAGGCTTTCCCTGTATTGTGTTATACTTTATTGAAACAAATCTATCTATCTTATTTTTTATTACATCGACAATTAGTGACACACACCACCTTAAAGGCTCATATTTCTAAAAGCTTTTATTAAACAAATTTGCTTTAAGCATTTCCCTTCGACTTCAAATAATGTTTACGTTTTCAGCTCCAATTCTTTTTCCAGAAAAATAGAATGGTCGATCTGTTTCAATAGAGAGTCATCAATTCTTATAAACGAGTAAGAAATGATTCATTGATGACTTGAATAATTTCATCTACACGGTTCATTATATTTACCGTTAGAAAATCAATGAAGAGATTTATAACACACTAGATATTGAATTATTATTTTGTTGTTTACTAAGCTTATATTTATAAATGGATCGCTTACATGCGGTTTCATTATTTGTATAATATCCATTTTACATAAAAACAACATCAAATTAAAATCGTTTTACGTTTCAACTCAACCATAAAGTGTGCTAGAAGTGTATGGAAATATAAATATTCATTCACTTGAGGCTCTGTGGATACGGGCAAATACCATTTTATGATCCGGTCGATAGCTCAGTAGGTAGAGTGCTCGCATTCTACCCCGTGAGCGCGGGTTCGAATCCCACCGAGGAGGGTGTCAGAAATGATTTCCCGTTTCGGTGTTTGTTTCAAACCCCATAATAAAAATACCGGCAAGGTTTACTCAGCCTTCACAAGAAATGAGTACCAGCCCCCTCGGGAGCTGGGAAACCCCCACTTCAACTGAAGTGGTTGGCGTAAGGCCGGCCCCCTTACCTGTAAAAATAAATAGGTTCAACTCGCCACATGCGACCCCTTCGGGGATAACGCGGCAAGAAGTTACACTATATGTGTAGCTTAGTTGCGATCCCTGGAGAAGTAAGATTTGTTTAAGATTAGCGATCCTAGCTCAGCAATCTATTGTGTTTATCCCACTCTTAGCTGAAGGACACCATTCCACGTTTTTATCGTGATAATATAATCCATACTCTTAGTTGCAAAGATAGATGAAAATTTAAAATTCATATTAAATGCATGCCCACAAACGGAAATGTGTAAATTGACGCTTACAAATGCTGCATGTGTACTTCCAAATTAAAATTCAAACCTCAAATGAACATAAGCCCTTCAACTTTTGACCGAGCTCCCCTGAAACAGGGGGAACATTAGCATTTTTTACAGTATGGGTGGTCAGTTTTATACCAACCTATAAGTCAAGAAGTAGTCCGGTCAATAGCTCTAGTAGGTTAGAGTTTGATCCCAACCAGGTATGTCAAAAATTAGGATGATTAACTTGGCGAGAGCTGTTTTAATGTAAATCACACCGCAAGAGAGCCCTCTTAATAGGTGATGTTCGATAAATGGCCTAAGAAAATAAGAAAATAAGATGAAGAGGCTCTCTTGTATTTCAAACACATTTTTTGATGAAACGCCATGCCTTAGTTAATGTTTTGGTACTTGGGTGAGAGGAATATCGGTGTCTCAAGGCAGGTAGTCATATCAGCATATCCATTTGCCTCACCACACTGTGTTTGCCGAGCTAATGGCAGCCCACCGCAGTGCGTATGTGTGACTAATACGTGAAAGCTAAGACCTTTGCAAGGGTAAATACTAAACACCTGGAGTACATAGCTGTCTGTGTGTTGTATTGAACGTTTGATGTATTTTATGTAATAGACTAAAGAAAATTATGTTATGTACAACATGTTTATGAACCTATAATCTAAGATGTGTGATATCTGTTATGTTTAGATTGAAAGGTACCTCCCAGTATGTACCTACAGGATACTTACTCCGGCTAGCTATCATCAGCATCACTCTCAGGGCGTGGGGTTCTTTCTTGTGTTGCTTACTTGTATTTTGGGAAGGTTGTGTATATGAAAAGATGAGTTTAACATGAACAAATAAGGGTTTATTTACTTTAATATTATGGGGAAAAAGGGGAAATAAGGGAATGGTCCGACCTTGTCACTAAAACACTCCCTACTCTGTTGGCTGGAGTTCTGAACTGAATGGCCTGGGGCAGCGCCCCAGGCTAGCGGCGGCTCACGAGGCGGACGCCTTCACACGTTGGAGCCCCTGGGTGGGCGCTCCTATGCACTATGTCTCCTATGCCTCTGGTCCACAAGGCGAGTGCCTTGCTGGCAGGAAATCCAAGTAGATGGGGAGGAGGGAGCTCCATTGTAATGCCCCCTCTTGCACCGCTTGGTGCTTGGTCGCTGACGTCTGACTCTCTTCACATCTTGCCGGGAACTGATGAACGACGGCCCGATCAGATCACACGACTCAGTTCGGCCGCTTTCGTGACCGTTCAGCCCACAAAACACACTGTACACTTGGAGATTGTTTTTTTATATCTTATTTTAAAATAACATAACATATCTTCATATCAAATTTGATGGTACTATTATCTATGATCTATATTTATAGCTTCAACGGTTAACGAACAATAACCATTCATTAATTATCATAGTTTTTTATTGCAAATCGTTGCTTCTGATGATGGCTTTTGAGGCGAAAACCTTAAAGCATATAAAATAAAAAGTGAATTGAAACTGTGTTTTTAAAAAAAATGAAAAACCATTAATTTTTAATGCATGTGATGAGATTGTTTGGGCATGTGGAAAGAATGAATGATGATAAACTGACAAAGTATTAATATATACAGAGGAAGTTTACAAGGAAGAAGCGGTAAGGGACGACCGAGAAAAATATCAGATTGAGGCGATTTGGGATGTACAAAGTGAGTGTAAAAGAAGAAAATGTATGAAAAAGGTAATGGATATTAATGAATTGAAAGAGGTATTTAAGGATAGGAAGAAATAGAGGCTCTGGCCACCCTTAGTGTAATGGTGACAGAGTTACAGTTACGAGGAAGCAGATATAAATTGAAAAACCTTCACCTTGTCAACATAAACTGATAAACCCTGAAACTCTCGCTGCCTTTCCCTGTTCGGTAAAATTGAAACTGTTTTAAAGTATGGACAACCATTTTCATATTAACCTAACAAAACCCATCTAGAATGGAATATAAAGGTTTTTTTTTTGTTTTGTAAGATGATTTAAATTTTCAAAAAAAGATGCAAATGATAAGAATCTGATGATTGTGAAAAAGAGAAATGCATGCACGCAGAGAGAAGGTGGAACGTCGAGAGGTGAAAAAGATATGCAAGGAAAAAGTAAAGTAAAGAACATCTGCAGAGATACTGGCGACTTTTTGTACAGATGAATATTTTTTATACAAATGGTTTGAAGTTGTTGTAATTCTGTGAATCAGCAGCTACCACATTAGAAGTTACTGAGTGAAACATAATATGTAATTAATTAGTAAAAAAATGAATGCTGTTAAATAAATTTAACTTTAGATAGGGTTGCTGGTCTTCAAGAGCCTGCGCGGGACCGCACCGAAATATTTAAAGGATATGATAACTCCAGCCACCACAAGCAGCAGAACAGCAACACTGCGATCAGCAGCATCATGTCGCAGTCGGATAGAGTTTCCAAGAAGGGAAAAGAAGACCGTTTTTGGAGATCGAGCCTTTAAGGTGGCTGCTCCAACGTTATGGAACGGCCTCCCAGATGACCTGCGCGAAATGGATCTGGAGAGTACTTTTAGAAAGGGGTTGAAGACCCACCTGTTCGCGGGCTCATATGAGCAAGCGCCTTTGGGATGACCAAGAGTCATGAAAAGGCGCTATAAAAATATTGTATTATTATTATTATTATTAACTGCAATTTTACTCAAATGAACTCGAAATAAATCATAACAAAACGTTTCTTTTAAGATGAATAGTACCTAAGTAATATACTTTTTTTTTTGCCTTGAAAAACATTTTCCTTTGTGTAAATAAAATCTTGGCCTTGTAAAAATCATTTTTAAATTGTTTCGACGCAGAGTTTATTCTTTGAATGAAAGATACAAAAAGACTTGTAGCGAAAGTACCAATATTTTGGTACCTACACAGACTAATTACAGCCGTACAAAACAAACAAGGATTTCCATTGAAAACGCCGTATCTTCCACGGTAGCTATATTTTTCCCTGGCAGACCTTGCTTTCAGGAGCCAAATACAAAGGAAAATCTGGCGGGACCTTTTTCCTTCCCACTCAGAAGCCTGTCATATTGTATACCTATACCTCCATAAATGATGGCCACACATTTTTTTTCTTTTCATTGCAACAATAAGGAAAAACAACACTGAAAAAAAAACTGAAATTAGAAAAGCAAATGGGTGAGTCAACCACAAAGCTATTGTCATGATTTGTAAGATTTTTGATATTTACTTTTTTTCATCTATTTATTTTACTTTTTATCAAAAATTAAATAAACATGGCTTTCTTAACCATTTTTGGCTCTTTTAGAATAACTTGACTACATTGTTCCTTCACTTAAGGCTTAGTATAAGACTGATACCCATACTCATCATCACCTTCTAAAGGCAGAGCCTTGTTGTATCAGCCATCTGTCTCTGTTTGCTGCCATCCTCTTGAGATGCGAATAGGAGAAGACATCCATGAGCCGCTTCAAATCCTTGAAGTATGAAGTTCTTGGGTGACCTATTGTGCTTTGTCCTAAGATTTTGCCTTCAAAGATGTTGCTAAGAAAGGTGCTATGTCTGATTGAGTGCCCTATTAGCTTGGCTTTCCTCTTTAAAATATGATTTATCAGCTCTCTTTACCCATACTGTAGTTAAAAATTCACTTTGCCAATGTCATCAATGTCTTAGGGAGGGTCGGCAAGAGCTTAATAGCTTATGTACACTTGAGATTGGGTTTTTATGTTGTAAGTCCACTTGCGACATGCGTATGTCTATTTGTGGAAATGCATGTAATATTTATCTTAAATAAAACAAATCATTGCAAGTTAGATTATTGATTATACATCTTTTTTTGGATAAATTTAAACTTGCAAAATCATTATCATAATATCTATTGCATTAACATTAAAAAAAAAACTGCGTTTACACCTTCCATCCAGAATATTTTTGTCCTACATCCTTTACTTCTCCTTCTCCTCTTATATTAAATCTCAGTGTTTTTCAAGAACACCCTTCTAGGACGCAGAAGACCAGCTGTTCTTCCATCTTAGGACGGTTGACCTGGAAGACGCTGGCCGTCTGGTGCTTTATTTCAAGTTAACCTACTTTCACTCGTGCGGTCTGAATGGTCTCGCGAGAATCCTCTTCTTTTCCTATTTTATCTGACGATGTCCTCAGTGCCACACATGCTTCTGACTTCTGAGTTCCTTAATTTATCTCTCAGTGCTTTTTTTTTTAAATCGATTTGTGAAGAGGAATGCAATTCACCAACCTATTCTGTCTGGCTAGAAACAGGTATTGATATCATCAATTAACAATAATTATATATTGTTTATTTTAATGAATTATTAATCAATAATTACCCAATAACATCTATTGAACCAGGGTCAAAGTAATGGTCAAATGACCCAAGCGGGGATCGAACCAATCATATTCTATTCCAAATACGCTAGAATGATCAGCCCACTTGGCCCTCTCGGCCATAACACCGACGTTTTCTTTACAGCAATGTTGGGAAAAGGCTTTTGGTTTGTGAAGCTTCTGCTCTTGATTTGACATTAATTAGTGTGATACTTTGAAATTTTATCACTTGAAGACTACAGGGGAAAAACAAGGAATTTCAGCAAAATAATAAAATAAAACATTTATGCCATCTAGTGGCATCTGTGTGTATCTAAATTCTGCAAAATTTGTAATGCACCAATCACAAATATCAAAGTTTATGGCGGTATTTACGGTTCTTTGTGACAAGCAAAAACCATGAGAAATACAGACATTCAAATTTATAATTTTGTATTATTTAGATTTTGGGCAGTAACTTTGTGAAAGCACATTTTAATTAATTAAAATACTTTTTTAACTTTGTTACAATTCACCAGTTGATATTTACACCTGAAGATGGGAGGTACTGCTTCTCCCGAAACTGGTTGTGTTTTTTAAAAAATAAAACTCAAGTGAATTGTAACAAAGTTAAAAAAGTATTTTAATTAATTTATAATTTTGATTTAATCAAAATATTCTTCAACTGGCATTTCTTGTCCTTCCCCTGTAGTCTTCAACTTTTGTATTTTTTTACCCGTTTTTATTGATATAAACTTCCATAGAAGTATATTGTGAGACACACGAGTACAAGGTGGTTCTTCGCATTTTACCCGTAACCTAGTGGAACCCAGTTTCAAACTTAGACGAGCTGTTCGGTAAATACCTACAAAGTTAGACGAGCTGTTCGGTAAATACCTACAAACTTAGACGAGCTGTTCGGTAAATACCTACAAACTTAGACGAGCTGTTCGGTAAATACCTACAAACTTAGACGAGCTGTTCGGTAAATACCTACAAAGTTAGACGGCAGGTTAATGTTGCCGGTTCAAGTACCGAACTAAGGCAATATATTTCTATATCAAAACATTAATTTAATTGCATCATTTATCATTCGGCTGTGCTGAAATAATCAGCATGCGGGGGACGCCCTCGCCGGTGTGGTTGCGCCTTAAACTTTAAATTGTTCTCGATTTTAGCGAAACTTTCCCATTTAAGACGCTAAAGCTGCAGCCACACAGGAACTGAGCGCCGGGGATTTGTTTATTTTTAGCTTTTGCCTTTAAAATAGCTTACTTTCTGCATGAATATTTTCCAACTTTGTAATCTTTTTGCTTTATATCAATATGTAATAGGTACGGAAAATATTGGAAAAATTGGAGGATTTCATTTTTTTTAATAAGAAATTGTAAGTGAATAAAAATCACTAAAGAAACGAAGATAAAGACCTTACTACTTCAATTATAAACAATAATTTTCAGGAGTGGAAATAAAAACTGTTAAATTTTATAAGGTGGATGCGAATCAACCCCCTTTTGTGAGTTATCAAACAGACAGCTGGTAAGTTTTGTTATAATAGGGTTCCTTAACAAATAGGTTGGTATGAAGTTGACCTCTTGCTTTAACAACTTGGTTCACTTTTTCCAATGCTAACGCGGTTTCAGGGAG
Source organism: Agapetus fuscipes (assembly GCA_951799405.1). NCBI lineage: Eukaryota > Metazoa > Arthropoda > Insecta > Trichoptera > Glossosomatidae > Agapetus > Agapetus fuscipes. The sequence goes on along the minus strand of OX637337.1, from coordinate 6,388,564 downwards.
AGGCGGCCAAAATTTCAAAGTTTATGTTGACGTGAGGTTTGATTGATTTTGTTAGTACTCATGCAGCATGTTTAAACGTAACTTACACATGGGCCTGCTTGTGTGCTTGCATTAAATATGAGATTTTTATCACAATATATCACTACAACTTACATCACAAATTATTATAGATTTGATGACACTCAAAGAACAATATTTTTTTTTGTTCGACTTACTTTTATGTACATTTTATTTATAAAAAATAATTTTACACTCTTCTCTTTTTCACCTTCCCCTATCTGAGGATAAATGATCTATATAACAGAAACTAGGTATCGATCTTGTTACAAAAGTGTCCAGCCATCTCTCCAGATTACATAGATCTCTCCAGGCTTCTGTACCGTGTTCTGCAACTCTTTGAAACTTAAAACGTCAAGTTTCTTGGTGCCGTTTTGGATCCATTCTGATAACATGGTTTTTCCATAGCAATCTTCTTTTACATGCCACTTTTAGTCTTGTATTAAGATAATTAAACAGAGAATTGTCATTGAGGATACATTTCTTAGTAAAAATTTTGCTTGAATATTGACGCTGTTGCCAAAGGGGTAAAATAGTGACTTTGGCTAGTGTGTTCAGTGTTTGCAATGAAATAGTTCGAGTTTCATTTAATCTATTGACGATAGCTTGGACCCAGATTTGACATATTTCATCGGGTTTTTTTTAAGTAATATCAAAAAAATACAGTTTTTGTACATAGTTCGAAAAACATGTCCATTTACTTCTTACAAACAATCTTTTCTGTTGAAACTTTTGTCCAGATCATGGGTCACGTTGAACCGCTGCTTCCCAATCTTTTTGCTTTGGTTATTATTTAAGGGGCATCCCTTACAGCACATGGAGGAACCTCTCGCGTAGTTTTCAGACAATTACGCTGTTAAGTGCTTCCCAAACTGCGCCGCCACCAGCCTGCTGCAAGTCTGACAAACAGTGGTAAACAACAATCTGTTAGGAGATAAAAAGAAAAACCACTTTGTTTTAGATTACTGTGAGTATTTTATTCAATTTAATACCACACACAATCTATTAATTTACTTTGTCGCATTTTTTCCAATAATTTTTTGTTTACTTGTTAAGGCAATTTTTATCCGGCTTCTAAGGGCCTGTTACACCAGTGTGAATTCTTACAACAAATCAAAAATTTGGTTGCATAAACATAAATCAGCTGATGTGCATCATCTTTCCTGTTAAAATTCCATCATATTATTATCCACTTCCGAATCACTTCACGAACCGAAGTCCTTACCAGAATTAAGCTATCAAATTTGATACGTCAATCAAATATTGATTGAAGGTTGGTGCAACAGGCCGTAAGACATTCTTTCGTCTTAAGAATACGGATTTTTTTCATAATTTAAATAAGTTGAACGTTTTGATTGAATTTTTTCTATCAATTTCTTCTTAACAGAGTATGAGGATATAGCCATTCTTACGCATGGAAAAAAATACAATTATCCAAACTCTGAGGTGATTCATTGATTTCTCAAAGAATGTGCTTTGAAGGTTGAAAAAGTTTTTTTTAAGTTCTTATAACATAAGTTAAGCCTCAAACATAAGAAGAGAGACAATTACCTGTTTACTGGAAAAGTTAAAAATAAGCTACTGGTTGTGATCGGTAGCTTGGAGGGGAGGAAGGGAAGAGTAAAATCCGCCACATGATGGATTTATCAAGTGAAGACAGGAGCAGGTACCTCGGTGGTTGGAGCGCTACAGGCAGCGCAGTCAAGAGTTAGTGATTTCTTAATAGCGCCGTTTCGTGATGTAGTCACTCCAAGGGCGCTTGTGCGAATGATGCCAGAAATTTGTTTATCTTCAGTGCATTTCGGATCTTTCAATAGTCCTCTAGCTCTCTAACATGATGAAGCAGGCGGCTCCCAGCCAAAGGACCAGCAACTGCAAATGCACGTTCTCCAAACACAGTGTTAATTCAACTTATCGGCCCTTCAATACATGAATTGGCTTCGGTTTCTGCTGAGCGTAGTGTGGGGCGTTTTTTGCCGAGGGTGACGGGCTTGATTAAATCAGCGAGATATTTGGGTGTCTTTTCAGATTATGCTTTGTGGACCATCGAGCATACTTTGAACTCGACGCGCTTTGGGGCACGGTGCCAGTGAAGTTTATGGAGAAGAGGAGTAATGTGATTGAAATTCGACTGACTACAACCGTCAGAAATGAGAAACAAGATTTAAAAAAAGAAGAAAAAAGATAGAAAAATTATAAAAAGAAGGAGAGAAAAGAAAGGTCATATTGGTGTAGGTTGCCATCTCCTGCACTTTATAAGAATCTCACGTTCCCCGCTGCACCGCGCTATTTACATTGTTGGGCTTCCTAACTAGATAATGGTGTCGAGTCCCAGAGGCGTAACTCCCCTACCAGCCCCCCTCCCACCACCACCTGACAGATTAAGTAACACCCCGTGCACGGATACGCCACTGCGCTGCGGATAGTCTCTTTTGCTAGGAAAACTTAATTACAAATTTGTTCGAGTATTAATATCGCGTCTGCAGTGAACTACGTCACACTGACAATCATTTCAATTTTGAATAATTTAAGAATGCTACGGATTTTCTTTTGAAAAGTTTTTTTATTTTATTAATTGTTCATAAGTGAACAAATGTCTAAAGAGCTCCAAGTTTGTCTTAATTCAAACAGCAACGCTTTTGTCGGCCTCAATAGGCTATTGTGTTCAAAATAGCTCTCCCACGAATTTCAAGATACATACATATATACTTGCATTGTTCGTCTAGTTGTGTTCTACGGATGTGAAGCCTGGAGTCTGATCTAGAAACAAAAAAATCTCTCCAGATTTTTGGTATAAAGATGCTTTGTCGCATTTTCGAGCGGTGACGGATAGCGCATCCAACGGAAGCTGAAAATTTCAAAATTCAAATAATGTGTCCGTAACAAAATCAAGAAGACTTCAGTGTACCGGAAATGTTATACCTACTCGTACAAGCAGTGGACTGTTAGATATTCAAAAATGTCTTTAATTGTGTCTTTTTCGATGTCAGACCACGCGAACGTCTCATGATACGGTGGGCAGGCAATATCAAGGTCAACGCGGGAATCTTGGAAATAGGAGGACCATGAAGCGACCTAAGACAGAAAATCTTGGAGAATCATGGTAACTAATGACTGAAGTAGCGTTAGTATAGTTTCAATTTTTGTAGGTAAAATGAATTAAATTTGACGAGTGTAATTTTTGTTCATGAAAATTCATTTTCTAACCACATATGATTCCTTAACTTATAGGCTGGTTGACCACCCATGCTGTAAAAAATGGTTCACTTTGCCAACGTCACCCCTGTTTCAGCGAAAGGCTTTTGTTCATTTGACATTTGGCTTTCGATTAGCAGGTACACATACAGCATTTGTAATCGTGAACTTGGAGGTGTCTGTTTGTGTGCATGCATTTCATTTTAAATGTTGATACATCTTTGCAACTTAGATTATAGATCTAATCAAATCTAATCTAAGTGGCAAAAATATGTTACATTGGAGATTCACATTACATGCATTCTCACAACCAGACACGTACAAGTTCGCGCTTGCACATGCCTCATGTGAACCTACAACATAAAAAAACCAAATCTCAAATGGACATACACCCTGCAACTCTTGCCGTCCTTCCCTGAGACAGGGGTGACATTGGCAAAGTGAACCATTTTTACAGCCTGGGTGGTCAGCCGTATACCAACCTATAAGTTTTTTTTTTTTATTTTTTTTTTTTTATTTAACAAAATATAAATACAAATTTATTTTAAAACAAGTAATATTTCTAAATAAGAATAAAAACTTAATTGTTATTTCCTCACCAATTGAAGAGCCAAGCTCTTGTGCTTGATGGTGTTTCGATTGGGAAACGGGCTTGAGAAGAGGCGAATGGGAATCCTTATGGCAGACTTCTAAACAACGACCGTAGCACTGAACTTTAAAAAAAAATGTTTTTTTTTCACAAAATACCATTATGTCGGTGGTGAGGTCGAGTAGAAAAATAAGTGCATGTTCAAACCCTGCCTGCGCCTTGTTCTATCGACAATAACTTTAGGTGCCACTCGGTAATTGTTTCCAGATAGTTCATTCAAAATATTTTTTAATTATCAGTTGATAATATTGATATCTGTGTCTGGCCAGGCAAAATAGGTTGGTGATTTGGATTTCTTTTCAAAAATATATTTTAAATAACATGATTGTAACATGATAGAAGGTCGGCAAAAGTTGTGGGGCTTATGTTTATTTGAGGTTCGGATTTTATTTGTAAGCACACATTCAGCATTTGTAAGCGCGAACTACACGTGTTGGTTTGTGGGCATACATCTGAGAGCTTTAAATTAATATATCCTTGCAACTTAGATTATAGATAATTATTATAGATGATTCATTGTACATATGAACATGTATTGGATGGCTGTAAAAATATTTCCTGCAATAAAGACTTGACAAATAAATTAATTGACCGTATTGTACATACCTCTTTATCGTAACTCATTTTTTTAAATGTTTTTGGACTTGTCAATTTTATAACAGTGTACTCTTGAAAATGACGCAGGCAAGTCGAAAGTACTCGAGGTAAAATAAACGCTCAACTTTACACATTTTATGAGAAAGCGTATTTGAACAAAAATACATTATCAACAAAAAAATGATTTTCACTGTGTAAAGACAGAAACTTCAAAAGTTTTATTTTTGAAGACGATAAATATTTTCTCCGTACCAAAGTACGCACCCGTTGTAGAACTTCTCGGGTAGCAATGCAATAAAATCGGGAGGGGCTGACCGGGAAGAAAAAGCCAATTTTAAAGGAAGCGATCCTGCCCCGAGATCTGCAGCGACTGCAGTCTGGAAAGCCAGTGGACAAGAGTATACCTACTCCATCTATATATATCCGAGATCGGGAAGGAATTGAAAAACACGACTCTGCTTTACGACCTTTTAAACAGCTTCCGAGGAAGCGCTGCTTTGCGACACTTCCAAATTTATTTAACTCTTATATTATCTAGGTTTTTGGCAGTTACTTCGTGAAAGTTCATTTTAATAGATTAAAATAAAAAACTTATTTGTTACAATTCACATGAGCTTTTATTATTTTTTAAACACAGTTTATATTTACACCTGAAGATGGGAGGTATTGCTTCTCCCGAAACCGGTAGTGTTTAAAAAATAATAAAAGCTCATGTGAATTGTAACAAATAAGTTTTTTATTTTAATCTATTATTTAACTCTTACTCTCTGGATGGTTCTTCATCGTTAAGGATGATCTTGACTTATTGGTTGGTATGGGACTTAAAAATGGTTCACTTTGCCAATGTTTTTCATTATGTTCATTTAAGGATTGGATTTTAATTTGTAGTATACATTCAGTTTTGTAAGCGTGAACTCACGCAGGCGTGCCTGTTTGTAGAAATGTATTTAATAAAAATCTTAATTTTGACACAAACATTTTTTTGAGAACTCTCTTTATTTTTAATTCTGAAAAGATAAAAGCAGAGACGTTAGAACAAAATAGAGATATAGTGCGATTGAAAATAGGAATGATTTGAAAGGTATCATGTCTTCAAAATGAGTAGTGAAAGACTCGCACACATACAGCTAATGAGATGGCCTAAGGTCTACGTTCATCTGAAAGACTTCATAAAAGATGGGGAAAAAGCTAGATATCTCAAGATCCATGAGACGATGAAAAGCTCATCAAGAAAAAGAAGAAGTGGCTCTAAGCATTTTTGTTTACCATTCAATTGAATGAAGCCCATAGGAGAAGGTTCTCTTTATTGGTGAGATTGCAAAGACCTTCATATTGAAAATCAAGTCTGTCGTTCAAAAAGCACATGCCACACAAATTGAGCTATTTATTTCACAAACGGCTTGATTTGAAACGTTCGTGACAATCTAGGTTCAGTTTATACCAGCTCGTAGCAAAAAAGTAATCTGGATGAAAAACTGATTGAATTTCGAAGTATCGTTCGAGTTACGAAAAAAAGTAAAAATCTCTAGAGCAACTTGGCTCCGACATTTAATCAATCTTGCAACTCATTTGTAGAGCAATCTCTAGCGTTGTTGACTCGATACGTCAGATCGGATGGCGCACTGGGGGAGATAACAAGTTAACCAGTTAAACTTTTTTTTATAACATTATAGCAATAAAGTAGAAAATAAGCATACATATTGATGTTGAACCATTTATAAAAAAAATATTGAAATTAAATTGCGCGTTTTTTTTTGTGATCGCTTATATTGCTGGTGATCAACATCAACGTAGCCTTGTGAATAAATATAGAACATCATCCGGTCGATAGCTCAGATGGTAGAGTGCTTGCATTCCATGCCGTGAGCTCGGGTTCGAATCCCGCCGAGGGTGTCAGAAATGATTTCCCATTTCGGTGCTTATTTCAAACCTCAAAATACAATACCGGCAAGGTTTACTCAGCATTCACAAGAAATGAATACCAGCCCTCTCGGGAGCTGGGAAACCCCCACTTCAACTGATGTGGTTGGCGTAAGGCCGGCCCCCTTACCTGTAAAAATTAATACGTTCAACTCACCACATGCAACCCTTCGGGGATAACGCGGCAAGAAGTTACACTATATGTGTAGCTTAGTTGCGATTTTTTTGCGTATCAGAAGTGTCTAGTGGAAGACTTCCGTCTCCTGATATTGTTAAATATGTTCAACTTTAACGAAACAATGTGTTGTGGGTCCTTCTGACACATGCATACAGGTATAAGGGGCCGTCCATAAATTACGTATTAATAATGTTATATTACTTACATAATATTGTGTATATTTAGTAGAAATTGGTATTTCCAAGAACGACGTCACTTTTGGTACTCGTACGTCATTTGCCATCATCCACAGACCAGACTCCCCCCCCCCCTTAATGCGAATGACGTAATATATGGACGGCCTCTAAGGAGGGTATGAGATTGAGAAATTGGTAAATTTTACACACATAAAAAATTGAGACCATCCATAAAGCATATCTTTCTTATTTATGCAAATAAATGATGCAGCTTACAAAGTTTCTGTGGATTTATGTAAAAACTAGCGTAAGCCTCGTTGCTTTATTTCGTTATTTCCAAACTAATATGAATTTACATTTCTCATTTCCATGCGCGCCGGGATAACCGGAGAATAATCTGTAGAGAACACGAGTAATAAAAACACATTTTTATCCCGAAAAAAAGATAAATTGGCCCATCTTTCGTCCAGACAAGGAAAATATGTAAATATGGGCCTTTTCCTTCTCACACGGAGAGTTTCATACATAAATATGCCGGGAAACCGTCCCCTTAGTGCTTGTTTGTCTTATGTACATGAGAGGTAATTTTACATGAGCAATGTTTGTATGCGTACTGGACCAATGTGCTTTATGAAAACTGAAAAATACTTTTAAACTCTCACATTTTCGTGCTTAACGTTTTTTTTCTAAGCTCAGATTGTGTAGAATGTGATGCTTAAGGCAATTTCATTGAAATGTCATCTTTGAATCAAATGGTAGATAAGCCTAACAAGCACTGAAGGGACGAAATTTTGGTGTCGCAGAGGACGAAAATACAACGTACCCGTATAAAAAAAACATATCCTTTCCGACGCTTACCTTCTTGTCTGTTTTAGTTTTTGTTTTAGTTTTAAGAAAACGTTTTTAAGAAAAATACAAATATTGTTCAGAATTTTGTGGAAAAATCATCAGGGATACTTTTCATGTCAATCACTATTGACGTCTACATCTCCGCCATATATTTAGGTATATATAATCGATAATCTATAATCTAAGTTCCAAGGGTATATTCATTTAAAGCTCTCAGATGTATGCCCACAAACAAACACGTGTAGTTCGTGCTTACAAATGCTGAATGTGGACTTACATCATTCATCATTTTATTACTGTTTTTGTTTTTTCTTTCTTTCACCAAAAATTTCAACTTTTACTATAAATGAACTAATCTTTATCTCTTCTCTATAAAAGTTTTGTTTTTCCTTGTTCTGTATAGATCGTAATTAAAATTTTCAACTTTTACTTTTATCATACTTGTATACCCACGCACAGGCTATGCCTATGTGGGTTTCTCTTTTAAGTTTTTTTGAAAATGTGTATAATTATCTGTATTTTTGAAGAGGAATATTCATTAAAAAAAAAAAAAAAACCTCAAATGAAAGTGATATTACAGTGCGTGGTATTTACTTTTTTTTATCAAGAAAAATATTTTTTGTTTTTATTTTAGGACCGTATTTCAAGGCTGCACTCTTCTTTAAAAAATAAGACCTCGGTTCTTATTCCTTTATTTCAATCAACAAAAATTCAAACATGTTTTTATTTTGTATTTGTTTTTTAACGTTCATACATATTATTATTTATTTCTATATAATACTTCAAAAGTGTGAACGACATACGTTGAAGTTTACCTACTTAATTTTGCGTCTTTACTCTCTCATATTGGCTGAAAGGTCGTGCTGCCCCATTTATAATGTCGCACGTCTCGTAATATGTAATATGCAGAAAAATGGAGGTTTGCGAGAGCAACTTATTCATTCAACCTCTCTGAAAGCTCTAAGCTGTCTTTTTCTTGTTTTCCAAGGGTAGAATGGAGGAGGTTCTGTTAAAAAACGGTGCCCTCGGTCTTAAGATATGTCTTAAAAAATAAAAGATGAATCTGTTTATTTATCATGGACCCCTTCACTGTCATATCGTCTGGAAACATTCATAATTTTAGAAGTTTTTTTTTTTTTTCTTCCATACCTACGCAACTGCTCAAATAAAATGTATGCATTCTATAGAACTATATTTAACTTAAGGAAAAAATGGCGTTCTTGAATCTATAATCAAAGTTGAAAAAATATATCAGCATTTATAATTCATATAAAATAAATGCCCCCAAGCAGACACGTGTAAGTTAACGCTCACAAAGGATGTCGTATGTGTACTCTGTACGTTGATTGTAAGTTTTTATGGCCGGTTTTAAATGATTACACTACGCTCTGCCCACACTGCTGTCAACAAGGTCATGGTGCCCAATAGAGCGAATACATTAAACTTTGCAGACAGGAGCTTTGCGGTGGCCGGGCCGGTTGCCTGGAACAATTTACCCGTCGGTGTTCGCGCGAATCAGCCTACCACCACCTTCAGAAAGGGACTGAAGACACTGCTTTTTTCCAGAAGCCATAGCGCTCTTGAGATGATCCTGGACCATTAAATGGCGCCACAGGAAAGAAATCATCCATCCTCAATCAATCAATCAATTCTTTTGAATCGAGGGCCTGCTGCACCAACTTTAAATCAATATTTGATTGACACATGAAATTTGATTGCTTTGCAAGAACCTCGGTTATTTTTTTCTCGGAAGTGCGTAATAATATGATAGAATTTGAACAGGATAGATGATATTGGTACATCAGCTGGTCTACGTATATGCAACTAACTTTTTGATTTGATGGGAGAAATCATACTTAATTTTGATTTTTGTCTGATTGGAGTTTGATGCAATAGGCCCTAAGGCTTGTTGACAACTCAGATAAATCTATAAGTCGAGATTATCATGTTTTATTTTTAATTAATTTGTAACAAAAATTGTAACGCTAAAATGGTGATGTTTGTTTTGTACATTCCCAATTTCTGACTAACACTGCAAAATTTTACGTTACCACAAATATTTGTCCGTCAAATATCCAGGATTGTCATAATTGCTACATAAATCCATGTAATTTAGATCTTAAAACCAACAGTCATCATTATAAAATTTCATCAATATGCGACCACACGAAATTGAAATATACCCAGTTGGATTTGTTCCAATCGTGCAATTCTAATAATTGTCATCGAATATATTGATAAATTTCTATCCTCATTTGATACCACAAACGATGTTGATTGGATCACACATGTACACTTTCAGTAAAAGCGTAAATTTGAACGCACACATGATACTCAAATTTATCCTGAAATGATCCATCCACAATGAGGCTCGCATATAAATTGCCATGGACCAAGTTGTGACACCGCGATACGGTTTACTTAGCTACATATAAAGTGTAACTTTTTTCTGTGTTTTTTTTCAAAGGAGTCGCATGCGGAGATGGGAACCTATTCATTTTTACAGGTAAGGGGGCCGGCCTTACGCCAACCACTTAAGAGTGAGAGTTTTTCATCTCCCGAGAGGGCTGGTACTTATTTCTTTTGAAGGCTGAGTAAACCTCGCTGGTATTTTGTTTGGGGTTTTTTAATCAACACCGATGCAGGAAATCCTTTCTGTCACCCTCGTTGTCATTGCAATAAAATCCCAGCTCTCGGCATGGATTGCAAGCACTCTACCAAACGAGCTATCGACCGGACTTGAATTGTGTTTCCTTGACTTATAGGTTGGTATGTGGCTGACCACCCATGCTGTAGAAAATGGTTCACCTTGCCAATGTCACCCTTGTTTCAGGGAAGGTCAGCAGGAGTTGCAGGGTGCATTTTCATTTGAGATTCGGGTTTTTATATTGTAGGACCACATGCGGCATGTTTAAGCGCGAGCTTATACGTGTCTGTTTTGTGAAAATGCATATAATGTGAATCTAATGATACATATATTTTGCAACTATGATTAGATTAGATTAGTGCACCTTACTTAAATTACCAAAAACAATGGCCTCAATTTTTTGTTGCAATTAGGAAATTTTTGAAAACGTGGACCGATCTTAAGTGATATGTCTATGTAGGTTCATACATACATAGTAGTTTTCCATTTTTCGTGTCGATGATTTCGGGTGTATTTGTGTACACCAGTGGCGAAGCGTGCCACACAAGCCAGTTCTCATCGGCTTCCCTTTTAAAACGATGTAACAAAGTAGTTTAAAAATATAGGCACAAAGTAAAAAAATACATTTAAAACCAAAGAAACAATACGTATTTTCCCCCCATTGAAACCATGCAGTTTACTTTACTATCATTTCTGCCTCATTTTAAACGGGAAACCGGCTTGTATGGTACCCTTCGCCACTGGTATACACCCACGCTGGTTATTTCTCTGGGGCTTTTAGTTGCCCATGCTTACTTAATGAACGTTCCATTAATATTCGGGAATATATATTTTTTGCGCTAATTTGCAAATCCGCGACTGGCTATTTTTAACCATGAAACAACCGCAAAATTTCTCATTTTATTGTTGATTTTGTTTACCATAAAATAACTTTTCTTCGTGGATCCCGATATATTTCAGTTTTTGATAACTCAATTACAATTTTATAAGCTTACTATAATAAGCTATGTATCTATCGTTTGGCATGCTATTTTTTTAGAGCAATTGTGTCATGTTTTGTCAAGAAATTTGCAATTAATAAAAGTAAAATAATGCTGGAGTGATGTTTTCCGGGATCTGTTGCCGTTGTCTGTGGGAGCTGGAGCTTCCGAACGTTTCGCCCATTTCTACGATGGGCTTCTTCAGCGTGAAGTATGATGATGATGATGATCTTGATGAGAACTGTGATGTAAGTGTGTGTACACTGAGGGTTTATATGTGCAAACTAAACACATTTTGAATGCGAGTTTTTAATTCAGCAGCGACATCTGTGTATTTTCCGCATGTGAAACTATGCGATCTATCAGCAAACCATCTTGCTTCTACAGCGTGTGTTTGTCGTAAACGATCCCGGAAAACATCACTCCAGCATCATCAGCCGGCCGTGTAAGCCTAAAACTCTTATTCACAGTAAAATGATGTATCCTTTTTGACAGAAAAGTTTGGCAGTAATTCTGTTACATCAAACGGGATTCGACACTGTGCATAGTTCAGTAAACAGCTCAGTTAGTAGAATGTTTGAGTTCTACGCCAGAGGGCTAAGGTTCGATCCCCACCAAGCGTGCCAAAAATAATTTCCCGTTTCGATTCACAAAAAGTTTCACAGACCTCAAGATTTCTGGAAATATGGGCATTAAATTTCTTATTTAAATTAAAACAACATCATTTAACAAAAACTTCATTTCCTTATTTTTTTTCGTGAGAATAATATAAATGAAGAAGGTACATAGGTGTTTCGTTGACGGTAGGAGGGTTGACCGGACGGCACGGCATTAATTTTCTAGAAACGCAGAAAAAAAAATTGCGCTAATTTACGGATTCGCGACGCATTAGGGGCCTAGATTATGAGCGGGTACAAAATAACGGTCGCAGTTCTATTTAAGTATAAATAATCTCACCCCTTTCCCTCGGGGGGGAGGTCTTTATTGCCCGCGTGGCAGATTTAATTACCTTGATTATAAAATTCGCGACTGATTGATGGTGGCATTATTCAAGTGGTAACATGTCCCCGAAATCCGCTTTTTAATTATCGTTTTTTTTAATGGACTCAGCTGTGGAGTGTGTGTTTTATTTTGAATGACTTAATTAATTATTTTTTTGTTCATGTAAATTTATTTTCAGTGGTTAGGTTTAATAATATTACGTAGAATCTTCTTAATTTTTTTTTTAAATAGATTTGTGGAAAGGAATGCAATCCATCAACCTATTTTGCCTGGCCAGTTGTTTTTAAGAAAAAACAGAAGCTTGTGTGCATGCAATGGCATCTGTTGAACCAGGGTTGAAGTTATTGTCAAGTGGGCCAGACGCAGATTCGAACCAACGTTATTCTGTTCCAAATACGTCGAACATGCGCCCCTACCCTCTCGGCCATAACACCGACAAATTACTGGCATATTTTTTAAAATTTAGTAAAGAGGTCTTGATGAATAGGCTGTGAGGCCAAAACTAAGATGAAACAATGGGGATGGTAAGGAACTCTAGGCGTGAGCGATTGGCGATGAGACGCTATGGAAAGAAGAAGATTGCCACCAATCCTTAAAGAAGTGAAGACCCTCACCGGGTTGAAGCGCCAATGATGGCAATGATTGAATCAAAGACACGTGTTGACTTTGCAAGAAAATCTGCCGATAGATATCATAATACAAGCATAAAATAACTCTTGCCCTGACTACAGAAAAAAATGGCATGATTTCAAAAACGTCACAGATTTTTTATTTATTTTCAAAGTATCCTGAGAATTCTAGAAAATCAGAATCAAAAACGAAACCACAAAAATCCCTTTTTTTACCTTACTTCCTGTATATCCCTCACTTTTATGAAGCCTTATACTTTTTTTACAACTTAGTTTAAGTATTATTTATGCGGGATAAAAAAATCTTGCATATTTGCTAAGAATAAGAAAATTTCAAAGTTAACCAAATAATTAGTCGGTGTTATGGCCGCGGGGATCAAGTCAGGTTTTTTGGAACCGGATAACGTTGGTTCGAATCCCACGACGATAACTTCGACCCTGGTTCAACAGATACCGTTGCACGCACACAAGCTTCTGCTTTCGCATGAAGACAACTGGCCAGGCAAAATAGGTTGGTGGATTGCATTCCTTTCCACGAATCTATTTAAAAAAAGATTAATAAAAATAATAAAATTTTCAAAATATTGTTACTATCGAATTTAAAAAATCATTTTTTTCTATTTTAAAAACACAGTTCTACAACCAATTTCTACATTAAAAACAAGCGTTTCCGAAATTAGCTGTAAAAAAATATATTATCTGCGGAAGAAAAGTAATGATTAAACAAAAAAACCGGGGATTGCGAAAAAACTTGGTGTTTTTCCGCGAAACTTTTTCAGCGAACAAAGGAAGAGGATATCCTATCGGAAAACCGATACTTTATGTGAATCTTTTATCGAAAGTATAACGTACGGGCTGGCGCAGCCGTCCTGTGTGTGGGGAATATGCTCTATCAATGCTGGCACTGAAAAAATGTTTCATTTAATAATAAATTGAGCTTGTAAAAAAATGTGCTACGGTATAAAATATGACAAGAGAATAAATTTATTCGGATTAGATTTTTTTCGACACTAGTTTGAAATTGCCAAATTCAAATATTCGCGTGGGTGATTTTTTTTTTGTGGAAAAAAAATACCACCAATTTTTAGGTAATGCTGAGAGAATTAGTTTTACTGGTTTGTATGTCGAATTTTTTTTTTCGTCATTAAAGTGTTAAATAATAATCTTTTTGAATCCCTTTAGCTATATTCTTAAAGTTTTAATAGCTGGAATAAAAATATTATAGCAAACCTAGTGGTGTTATTAAGTGAGCTAGAATGAAATCTCAACAAATATTGTTTGTCTGTCGAGAGTTAATGTCGCTCAATTGTTCTTCATTTATGCAAACTGTATACGCCGGCAAGTAAAACAAGTAAAAAAACCATGAACTTTACTTAATTCTCATTTATTTAACGTTCCTTCACACTTTTCCTTGCGATTTTGGAATACTTAAATCTGGTTCTGTAATAAAAATCCAATTAAAAATGTATGATTTTTTATTCAGAAAGAATAAAATTCATATTAATGTACAATAAAACTTTTGAACTAAAACATGATTTAAAAAATAGTACAATATTGATTTAAATATGTTTTTTTTTATTCAACTAAAAGTACCATAAAATTATTAGTTTGACCTGTAAAAAGTAATCCGAAAATAAATCACATTACCCTTTTCCATACATATGCCCGCATAAAGACTTTCCGCTACTTTTGATTGCAAAAAAAAAAGTAATTCCAGTTCTGTCCGGATTATTATTTCAAAAGTTTTCCCCGTTTTTCCATTTTCCGGTAATCTCAACAGGCTTCACATTGAGAAGGGTAGTTTTTCCGGCTCTTTAAGCGCGCCCAAGGTCATGCGGATGACAGAAAATATTTTAGATATGTTTCAAATAATACAGTATTCCATTAGAGCTCACGTATGTATATGGTTTTATAAAAAAAATGTGAAATGAAAATTTTAATGTGAAAAAAAACTGAAATGAAATTTGAATTATTATCTGTCATTCATGTAACAAATAACAGCTCTCAATTTTGTTCAATTCTCTGATTTTTTTCTTCAAGGTTTGCCGAAATACAAAACTTTCTTGGGTGGTGGTGTCTTGTGAAAGCTATTAAGCTTAAAACGCAAAAAAACAACGCAACTAAGCTACATATATAGTGTTAATTCTTGCCTGCGTTATCCCCGAAGTGGGGGTTTCCCAGCTCCCGGGGGGCTGGTTCTCATTTCTTGTGAAGGTTGAGTACACCTTGGGTTCAAACCCTAGCTCTCGGCATGGAATGCAAGCATTCTACCAATTGAGCTATCGACCTTTTTACGAGCTTGGTCGTCGTCGCTACAAAGCGCCAATTCTTAAGCAAGATCCAGTTGTTGTAAGGCTGGATGGACCTTTTGATGACCAGTCTTTGGTAAAGGTGTATGAATTTTTCAACCCAGCGAAGAGAAAGTTTGAAAATATAAATAGTATTTTTTTGTGCTCCGCCAGGATTCCCCCCAACCTTCCATTCACCAGTCCGGAGTGTTACCATGGACCACGAGCCAGTAAAAAACCAGCATAAAAATAAGGGAAAATAGAGTTTTGTTTGGAGACGTTTCTTCCATACCTTAGGTATGCATTTTACACGCGCGACAAGCGTTCCGTCCACCTTGGCAGATGCAACTGACAAAGTGGTTGCGTTTGTGTAGCTCATGTTGCAGCAACTTCTACTGTGATTGGCTCGCGCTGTTCGGCGTGCTGTGATTGGCTGAAATTTGTTCATGTAAATTAAACGCGTATTAAAAGCGACATAATTTGTTTATGTTGAAATGAAATGTTTTGTAGAATATTCAAGATAAAAACTGTTTTTGAAACGCTAATATTAGTGTTCCTGTATTTTGTAAAAGTGATCATTGTATTTGGCAAAAGTGATCACTGAGTAATGTCGAGAGTCAAATTCTCGATACGTCAATAATAGGTCAAGTTGTTCACAATTGTTTTCAATTATTTATAACCATTTAATTGTGACGGTGAAAAATGTAACAATTAAAATTTATACACCTGGCTCGCACGTCAGAGGTTTCAGTGTTAAACGTGAACTGTAAATGCAAACCATCACGCAACTGTACTTACAGTAATTATGTTTAAATTATGGTACAAACAATAAACTCAAACAATTACAACACTAATTTTCATATATTTGCATACAAATATGTTTAAATATTATTTTATTTTCACGAATCGATATTTTCGTGTAAACAAATGTTTTAAACATAAAGAAAACCGGATTATTCAAGCGTGAAAAAGGTGTGCGCACTCCAGACGTCTTTCTTTGAATCGGTTTTCAGTAGAAACAGATGTTTATTTTTCAGTTAAAAAAAGGTATCAAAAACAGTAGATTTCATAAAGAAATTTAAAAATCGTAGACAAAATAAATATATACGGTAGAAAAGTAATCAAGTAAAGTAATAAAGAAAAGAGGTTTTTTTTTAGAAAAGTTTCATGAACCGAGTTTTATACAATATATTTATGCAAATTTTGTTGTTATGACTCTTGCTTCTACAATGAAAAAGAAAAATGAATTCGGTGATGTTGAATTTGATTGAAAATAAGATATACACATGGAAATTAAGAGAAAATAATTTTCTGGTTTTTCATGCTTATTTTATTTTCAAAGAAAATCTGGGATGCCGTTTTTGATTCTATACGATTCAAGGAGAAAAAATGTTACTGATATACGCCTATAGTATAAGAAACATTATTATTGCGACATATACAAATATTCAACAAAATTGTACAAGCATATGATTCCTTGATAATTGATTTTTGACCACAAACTTCACTTTTGTTGTCTGCTGATCCAAATATTTGGTATACGTGCAACATAGTTAAGGCACTAGAAAATCTATGGCTCATCCACAGCCAAGAGTGTATTTTCAAAACAAAACCAAAATTGGATGTGTGTCATTCAGTGGATCATCCATGTCTTCAACGTTTTTAGCCAATTGATAGTTTTTAGTCAATCGAAAAATCGAAAGACGAAACATCAACTATTTCGCAGATGATATCCTTTGTTTTATTTTTTTTTCCAATACAAAATCGTGCCTTTTCTTGTGTTTTTTTCCGTCAAACATGAAACATAGAACAATTCAAAAGAAAATAATAAAAAACTTCTACAATAGAGACCTTGTAATAGGGTTTAAATGCACGGATACAGTTAAAAGTTTTCAAGAATCATCATTAGATACAGTCGAAGAATCCGTGACGTACATATTCCATTCTTGGTTCCTCGGGAGATAAACCCTTTCCTTTCCGGCACACTGGTGGAAAGTTTCCACTCATCCTTCTTCCCGGTTCTGGTTAATTGCCGTGAAAAATCACAGACTTCCCCAACTAAGTTCACACTTTTAAGTGCCACCATTTTTCAAAAAGATGTCGCCGCGCGATAACCCGTTTTGGTTTTGTTTTTTTAAGTTTTAAACAACGAAGCATTGTGATCTTTTTGTAACATTTATATTAGTGGAAAACATTTTGCATCGCATGTAGAATAACAAAATAAGCTTGTAAATTACCGTTTTCTAAAATAAAAGTAAGGAAATGTTGGATTTTTTTTTAAACAAACTTATACTCTTAAAATGTTATTAATCAAACTCAAATCGTAGATATTTGTACAATCTATTAACAAATATGATGTTAGTTTCCTATACCGTAACAAAAGGCTCGCTCGAACCCAAACCCTCTGGGGTACGACCGAGATGTACTCAGAATTCTATCGAAGAGACTGAAGGTAGAAAACGCTGCTTTGTAAAAAATATTAATCGAAAATTTGTAATACTCTCTTTAGGTTTATCATTGTTACACTGTTCGTGCTCTTAAGTTTTCAAATAGTACTTATCAGATTAATTTATTTTATACAAAACTAATGAATTTACTTATTAACACAATTTTTTCCAATCTCTTATACAAAACTACTCGTTAATCAATTCTGCTCTGAATATATATTACCGCTGAATGAAGATTCTAGAGCCCATTTTAGCGCGCTTAGATTATTCCACTCACACCAGTTCGCTCAAGTAGGTATGTGCTATAAGAATTCAGACACCTACATACTTTCATCCTCAAACCAGTACTTTAATTATTATCTCTTTATATTTAAGATACAAATACGTACTAAAATGCAACGCAACTAAGCCACACATATAGCGTCACTCCTTGCCGCGTTATCCCCGAAGGGGTTACTACTTACTACTAGCTTCTAGTAAAGCTATCCTAGCCATTGATATAACATAATCCCAATAGATCTGAAGATGCCTCATAAGGCGAAAATGTTCGAGCACAAAAAATAAATAAATAAGTGAATTAAACTATGTTTTACCCATTTGAATTTTTAAATAATTAAAAATGGACTTTCAATGTGTTAATAGATCAACACTAAAAAATATAATCACTGTTTATTTGGATAAATTCATAATTAGAAATAAGGATGTACATAGTTATGATACTAGAGGGAAAAATGATTTAAGAAAGTTAAAAGTAAGAACAGTGAAATATGACAGAGGAGTTGTGCACAGAGGATTTTATGAATATAATAAAGTACCAGGGGAAATCAAGCAAACTAGTGACGTAATTAAGTTTAAGGAGAAAGCTGTCAGGTTCCTACTTGCACAGCGCCTCTGACATAACTGTTTTTGTTTTGACTTGATATGTAATTGTTTAAATTAGCATTATTTTGCTACAATAAAAAAAAAAAAAAAAATTGTATGTTTCACAAAAAGTTTATTATTTTTCAATAGTAACATGTGTAGGTGAATGTGGTTGTGGTGTTTTCACTTATCATGTCCACCCACCCAGTTAGTTCTCGAGTCCTCCAGTTGGGTATATCTCCGCCAGGCAGTCAGAAGAGCAAATTTCATTACGTAGCTGGGCTGACTTATTTATATTCTTTTATAAGCCGAGGAAATTGCTTATCAAGAGTGTTTGTTTCCTGCGCCTTTGGTTCTAGCTAGGGACAACCAAATAGCCAACAGAATAAATTGCGCAGAATTTGCACTCGACTTTCTTGCAAAAATTAACCCACTGTATGACGTATGTAAAGCTATAATCATCTACCAGCTTATGCAGTTTCAATGAAAATATAATATATAGATAATAAATCAATTTTATATCACCGCGGTGTGTACCTGCATACTCGTACAATATGGAAATAGCCATATAAATTCTTAAGTGAATAAAAAATATTTGGCTGATTTATTTGGTGAGCGCCGTTTTGTGTGAAAAAAACCCAAATCAAAACTTTCTTTATAGCCTTCAGCTATAGCAAGAAAGTAAATAAAGTAAAAATTGGAAAATAGTTTATTTTAATATTAGAAATAGTTTAATTTTATTATTATTTAGTATATTGCTTATGCGTATTCTTGGCGTGGATATTCTTTCTGAATGTTCATTTTATTTTTATTTTTATTTTGTATAAATTTTTTGATATATTTGATATCTTAATTCTATACAAGGTAGATTAATTGTTTTTACGTTATACCTGGCCAAACATAGACTTAACTCTTGTGTGTGGTCAGGGGATCATTTTATTGTAACTACGACTGTAAATATCAGGTATTTTTTTTTATATAGTTAAATTTTTTGATGTATAAAAATATAATCCTCCATGTTGATTCCTTTATCCTAATTGTTTTGTCCACGCACGCAAGCAACCGAAATAAATTGTTGTTCATACTCGTAAACTTCTGTTAATTAATTTGTATTTTTCCAATACAAGAAATGACGAAGAAATTTACTGGGTAACATATCGACTGTTAAAAGGTAGTAGGGCATAAGCGACATTTTGGTCAAAAATGACTTGAAATTTTCCGCTCTTTTTAATGCGCTAACTTCCATAGCTCTACGAAAATTTTTGTGTTGTTTATGCCCAAGCAAACAACTGCGATTTCGAAGTATGGTTTTGGTGTAACCGACAAGATTTTGTCCTTTTTTGTCCTAAAGGCGCTTGTGACATAAAACAATTGTAAAACATCGTAAAACCTGCGTTGTGTTAACAATTTGACATCCAGTAATTTGAAATCATTTATAAAATCTAAGCGTACCATTGATTCAACGTAAATGAATGAAATGTTTTTGCGGGTCTTGAGCGTGATCCATCGCTTGTTTTCCTTCTTTTGTGCCTTCTTGTTTCTTTCTTACACTTGGTAGCATTTGAATCCGGCAGTAAAAGCCTAAGAACATGTAAACGTCTATGTTTAAGTACACACATACTAATTTAATTTCACACTTAAGACACAAGTAATCAAATTTTACTCGATTATGTTTTTATTCAAAATATTTCAAGAAAAAAACATTTTTAATTCATGAAACGTTGGCCGTTAGGCTTACCCTCGTCCAGCCACTTGCAGCCGCTAGCTATGTAGCTCCCTTGCTGTTGTTTATGGTCCGGCTGGGGCGTGTGGGTACCTGGCGCGTGTGCCGACCCTGTTCATGGCAACAGTCAGGCGTGAAGCGCTGTAACCTGTGAAGCCTAACACCGCACAGACACGCGAATCTTCAGCGGCCCTGGAAACAGGGTTGATTAAAGGTGACTAGTACCTGTGACTCTGAAAAACAAAATCAGATTTAAAATACTCGCTCACAATGATCGAAGAAGTATTGTTTAATCTGAAAAGCATGAAAATTAAGTATTATTATTCTACAAATAATGCATCATTTTTAAGGCTAAAACTGTAATAGCTTGTATAGTATACAATAAAAAAATCATATTTTAAGAATGTAAGTATTCGATTACTTTAGATTGAGTTCTACAAGTCTGTTCAAAAGTGCTGCTGAAAAGTCAGTTCAAAGTTCATATTCGAATATTATCTAGATTTTCGGCAGTAACTTTGTAAATTTTTATTCTAATAGATTAAAATAAAAATTTATTCAAAATTTCAAAACTGCATTCACTTTGAGAATTCCCTTTTTTTTAAGATTCAATGAACTCATGTGAATTAAAACAGAGTCATTTTTATTTAAATCTATTCTTATCGCCAATTGGTTTTGCAAGTGGAATTCAGATTTTGCAGCCCTGTTTTTTACGGTCAAGCAAACATTGTGCAGCTTTTGCAACAAGAATTATCGCGGTGATAATAATTACTAGATTGTATCTCCGCCAGCACTGCTTACATGCCCGTGCATCATGGTGAGAACCAACCTCACGGAGACCGTGCAGACACGTTGTAAAAAATCACGATAAGGATTATTAGACACAGGTGCAAAATGCGGACTTTAGGACTAGCAAATGAATGTGTAGGTATACAACTTGTACTTATTCATAATTTAAAAATAATTCGCAAATATCATGTAAAACCGTTTAGTGGCACTAGCAATCCCAAAGATACAAAAAATATTTTTTTTTAAAACTAAAGCTACATTGAAGATCCAGTTCCATGATTTTTTTCAATTAAAATTTGGCTTCAAAATAAGGCGTTCAAGCCTCCCTGTCAAACCTTGAGGTTGCTAGATACATAAATATTTCCTAACAATACAATGTAACTCTATTAAAAAATAAACATAGTCTGGAGTGCACAACTTGGTTGTGGAAACGCGTAATTGTATTCCTAAAGTGAACCTTTATTTACAGCAACTGGCCAAAGTTTTCTTGAGAAGTGAATGACACAAAACATTGACCATTTTTCTTCACTTTAATATTAATTTCATTCTTCCTTCCTCGGATTTTCTCAGTCTACTCCTGGATGAAGGCATCCTACAACCCTCTCCATTCCTGTCGATCGGCTGCTGTGTTCAGCCATCCTCTGCCTGCAGTTCTTTTGATGTCGTCCAACCACCTCAGTTGGGGTCTCTCCGCTCCCAGCTTTTACATCCTGGGTCACCACTGGACGATCCTTTTCGGCCACCTGTCATGGTCTTACCTTGCGATGTGACCAGCCCAGCGCCACTTTAAGCAGGCCATTAGCTGCTCGCAGTGTGACATTAGTAACATCAGTGCGTCCACGGATCTCCTGGCGTAGAACCGTGTCTCTGAGGCTGATTCCCAGCATTTTCCTTTCAATGGCTCTTTGGCACGTCCTCAGTCTGTTGGTGTTATACTAAATGAGCTCTTTTGTTTCCAAGTCATAGATCAATATCGGAAGCACGCATGACTCAAAGACCTTGCGTTTCAGTTTAACAGGCATTTTCATGTCATTGATTTCCTAACCCTTAAAGATATCTTTCAAAGATGCAATCACGATATTTCTGAACGATCATTTTAAAATACCGTGTTGAAATTCTCAACTATGGGACTAAATATACAAGCAGAGGCATCCGTATGTACAACTTATTTTTTACATTAACGCAGTCAATTCAACCACTTTTATCATCTTTCGAAATCAGAAGTATATTTGCCTTTTCTATTTTCTCATTAAACAGCTCCAACTGAAAGATAGCGAGAATAAATAGGTACAATTGAAAACAAGTAGATATTTTTTTGTGTCTCCCCGCCTTTACCATCATTCACCAGTCGCAGCCATTACACTTGTATAACTTTGATGGTATCATTAATTTTATGCGTTTGACTTCCTAGGCGAACTGTTACGTAGCTAAACGCCAACCTCAAACATTTTTCACTCACTAAACCTTAGTATTTTGTAGAAAATGTATTGCATCTAAGAGAGCTCCTCTAAAGAGTATTATAGTTTAGATACAGTTTTCGTCAAACAATACAGTTGAGTTTATCGTAGCTTGGCGTACTGATCACAGATAGTCCTAAGCGGGTTGGATATTTATACACGGTGAGATATACGGTTGAAGGATATTTATGGTAGCCGGTTGCTTAAGAAAATAATTATCTCTTTGGCGGCCTTCCCCCCTGGTGGAATTATTTTACTGCGGTGAAATTTTTTGCGACAAAACCGCGTGCACAGGGCTGACAAAACCGCGTAATGTTGTATACAAATTTTGTGTTTGAGAAAAAGTAATAGTTATTATGGAAAACAAAAGTGAACATTAAAATAAAACACTATTTTATTCTACTTGCATGTGTATTTTTTTTTAATTTAACAAATAATGAGTGTGACCGATTTCGGATGGCCTCTTGGCCATATTCAGTTGTATCATAGTCTAGTGTAAGACAGATCGATAGGATTAAGATATTAAATTGAAACGAATGTGATTCAAACATCTTAACTATGAGAAACCACTCAAAAAAGCTATCCATTTATTATAGTTTGGTCAATGTTCAGATTCCTGTCGCTTAACCCTCTGTTATTACCTTAATTTACCTCTTTGTCGTAACGCATCTTTCTCATTTTTCTATGGTTTTTGTCTTGTCTGTTCAATTTTGTAAAAACGTCCTCTTGAAAATGACATAAGCAAGTCGAAAGTACTCGGGATGAAATAAATGCTCAACTTGTAGAAATAAAACTATTTGTCTCTTTAATTTTTATACTTTCTCATAAAAAAAGATTTTTCACTGTGTTATCAATGCCTGTCTCAACTTCAGTGATACTATATACGTATGTGGTGAAGATAAATGGAGTTATTTAAAACACAAAGGTTAATTTGTGGAATTACAGTAGTAGCAATACTGTTATGTACAAATTACAAAAGTACAAAAATGTACAAAGTACAAATATTTTACATAGGTAGGTAGATAAGTATAGGAAATAATAATGTAAGTAGGTACTCGTGGTTTTTGAAATCTTCTTGATCTTAAAAAAATATCTGCCTACTGGAAGGGGATAGAACAGTCTAGCAAAATATGTTCTCCATAGTTCTACCTCCCCAGTATAAAAGGGCGCAAATCGTTTGCACCCGAGTAGTATACCTTCAACCTCTTACCAATACAGTCAACAAATTATATCAGTGAACCAATACCAGTAAAAATAAGTCCAAGGGTAATGTGAGTTCTAGAAATAAATGAAAGTGTTAAAATAAATCTAATTGTGTAAAATAAATAAGTAAAAAGAAAAATAGAATTTCTGAAAAGTTTTCGAACCCCCAAAAATCGTAACAATACGTTAAAAGTGCTAATTTCAGGTTTTTTTCTTGTCGGAGTGAAACGGTTTTGTCGCGTGTGTTTGCCACGTGGGCATTTTTTTCAGGCATTTTCTCGAAGCGCTTTTGACTGGATATTTTGTTAGTGCGGCTTTGTCTTTTTAGTTCACTCTTGCCACCACTAACCCCGTTTGGCCGTCGTCTTTCCTGAAAAGGCCGTAAAGCAAGCGTCCGCCGCGGGGCTCATCGCAGCTTACCCTGCCAGCCCCGTAGATAACAATCACAATTATTATTTGGTTTGTAGCTGAACACTATAAGAAATATCAAGTGCTTATATGAGACTTGGATTTTCATATTGTACCTGTGTGATATGTGACTGAAATTAGAAAAAAATGTTACTTTTATTATTAAGTAAACACTAGATTATATTTTAATACATCGTATACGTTATTAATGAAAATATGGAGACTGCTAATGAGCACAACACATTTTACTCAAATATTGGGAAAAAATTACACCTAAAAATATAAAGCTGAATAAAAACAATAATTGTGAAAGGTAGGCCAACAAACTGCTATGCAGTTTGGCTGAAGTAGTCATTAAATAAAAATATGTATTATAATATTGAAAATAAATAATTAAAAAAAAAAAAAAAGAATCTGCGTGGCTTAGTCAAATTTCGCTGGTATGGTCAAGTTCGAACACCACCTGCGTTGTGTCCTAGCGACAATACATTTGACCCTGGTTCAACAGATGCCCTTGGGCAATTGATAATTAATATCTTTGTTAGGGTTAGGCTGTTCATAGAGTGAAAGTCTATTGTATTCAGTTTGTACAAAAACTTATAGATCAAATCAATTATAGTAAAATAACTACGCAGTTTAGTTCACTTTTTTATTTATATATATTTTTATTGCTCAAATAAAGTCATCTTCAGGAGCCTTTTTTACGTGAATCGGAATAGACAATATTGTGTCTATTTTACACAATCTGAGCTAAGACCAACTCGTAAGACATGATAATGTGAGAGTTGTTTTTAAATATTTTTAAAATCAATGCCCAATTTCATAAAACACATTCGTCTAGTACACATACAAACATTGTTCATGTGAAATTACTTCTGATTGACATGTAATGTTGGCCTACGACTGAAATACGTCCTTGTCCTTGAGTAAAACAAACGAAAAGAAAAGACCAAATCAAAGGTCATTTCATTCTTGAATGAGAAATTCCGACAAGAGTTGTACTAATTAGTAAGTTACCTTAATAAAACAAATCAACCGAATAATTCAACTTAATTAAAATTTCCAAAGGGGGCTTCGCACTCTACATACATAGTATAGAATAGATGATTGCAGAGGCTTGCCGGCCAGTTATTCCATCCCAAGGCTTCGATTCCTCGCACACTATGAGTATTATTTATCCGAGTGAATTATTTGAGAAGTATTCAATTTAAACTATTACAACGCAGACCCGAAACAACGGGAAACTTTTGAATTAATCCTAACTCGGGATCCATTGTTAAATAGGGAACACTGAGGCGCCCACCCTTAGACCTTGGGAGGATATTTCCATTCCTGTGATGTCATCTTCTTTTAGGGCTACTCTTATAGTAGACCGGCCGATGATCATGAAGGTTTCTATAATCTATAGTCTAAGTTAAAATAATAATATTAGGACGATTTATTTGATGAGCGTAGTTTTTGTGTGAACCAGCTTGTTTGTAGCTATATAAAGCGTATATAATATTTTTAGTGTTGATCTATTAACACAGTGAAAGTCCATTTTAAATTATAATCATTCTGCTCCTGAAGATGCCTCATTAGGTGAAAATGTTCGAGCACAAAAAATAAATAAATAAGTGAATTAAAACTATTTTTTACCCATTTGAATTTTTAAATATAAAAAGCGTCAATTTCCAGCAAGATCAAGTTTGACCTTTGGTGACCGGTGTTTGGTAAAGGTATATAAATTTCTCAACCCAGCGACGAGTATATTTGAAAATATAACTGATAGATTTTTTTGAGAAGAGATATTTGAAAAAAAACACAGAGTTTTATTTTCAAAACGTGAGCATTTATTTCATTTCAAGTTTCTTCGACTTGCTTACTTCATTTTCAAGAGGACACTGCCGATTATGACGTAATGAAGTCAAAAGTGTTTGAAGTGAAATAAATACTCAAATTGTGAAAATAAAACTGTATTTTGTAAAAAAACAAACGATTTCTTACTACAAAAAATGAATGTTCACTGTGTAAATGGTGTAACTACATAAACTCTTAAAAGTTTTGTGTATTTTTTGTGCTTTACCAAGAGTCGGACCTACGAACTTTCATTTACGAGTCCGAAGCGCTAACCACAAGAATTTAAGATTCATATTATACGCATTCCCATAAACAAACATGTTTAATTTCGCGCTTACACATGCCACACTTACAACATAAAAACCCAATCTCTAATGAACAAAAGCTCTGCAACTTTTGCTGCCCCTCCTTGAAACAGGGGTGAAATCGGGAAAGTGAACCGTGTTTCACAGTAAGGGGGGTCAGGATAATACTATCCTATAAGTCAAGGAACAGAATGTTATTCGTCCTTCAACGTCCATCATCCTATCGTGGTCTTTGTTTCTATTTGTATTAGATTTTGATGAATGATTGCCGTTGTTGGTGGATAAAATTTTGCTATAATTTTGTATTAAATTTTAGTATGAAGAGCGGTAGATTGTGATTACTGCCGGGGTGCTGATCAGGTATTTCATTCATTCATGGAAATTATATGATTATGCGATTTAATTTAAATGATAATGAATTGTTGGAATTTCGTTTTGTTATTAAGCTGATAAAACATTTACTGTCAAACAAAAGCCTATTATTAAATGTAGCCATATATAACGAGAGATCTAGGTTAAATACATATTTTTTCTATTGAAATTTAAAGAAAAAAATACTCTATTTATTCATGAGGTATCTTTGATGATGATCACCAGCAATAATAATAATAATAATAATAGTGTTCCACACTTTTATTGCGCCATTTCGTAACTAACGTCACTTCAAAGGCGCTTTGTAGGATACTTATGTAGCAATACTTTACAAATACGATTATTTTTACCAATGATATCCATTTAAAGAGAATTCCTTGACTCATAGGTTGTTATGAGGCTGAACATTCATACTGTAAAAAATGGTTCACTTGCCAATAATTTTCTATTAAGTACATCGCACGCTTAATAATAAAGAGCAATAACTCAAAAATTGCAAAACTCGAGATTTTGTAATAAAGCGGTATAACAGTGCGAGAAGAATAGGTAGAATGTGACAGCCGTTCAATTTGGACGAATATGACCGAGATAAAACATCGGTCGCCTTTTTCATCCCATACAAGTTGTACTGGTTGTCTGAACTTCAAACGTGATTTCCCAACATTCTTATGTTTTGAGTTATTGCTCTTTATTATTAAGCGTGCGACATCTCTTTCAACTGCCATCTAAGATTTTTTCCTTCAAGACTTCTATTCTTCATTCATTCAGTTGGTTTTTTAAAAATGCTAAATTCTTTTCCTTTATGCTACTTGATATCTGGTAAGAAAAACCGACGGAGTTACTTTTTCTCTGACGTTTCTTCTTGTTAAAAAATAAAATGAACAAACTCACTCCAGCGTAATATGAAACTGAAAGCGAAGAAAATGAGATAGAAGACCGAATAAGATGCAAGCCTTAATTTAATACTGGGTGGATTGTATTATGCTCTAGGAATTGTCGTTTATAGAATGAAGTAGGAAAATGAAGGTCTGAATATAATATGTGTACCTGTCGTTATAAAAATACTGAGAAAATTTTAAGACAGGGCACAAAAACGTATAAACATGTACTGCAAATTCGGATAATATGACGTGAAAATATGATCAATCGTAGACTTGTGAATATCGTTTTAGACTTATATATAATCAGAATGGCATGGGTTCTATTCTCAGCAGAACATAAAAATAGCATTTCATTTTTAAAACTGCTCTTTACTTAGTTCAATAAACCTTTCTGAAAAACTGATCACATAACACGTAGGAAATGCCATTTTCTGTGTTTCCATATACTTACCTCATTTTCGAAAAAAAAAATCTTCATTATCGCCTTAGTTCTAAATGTCTCAATTGTTTAATCTGCTTTTATTTTGACTGTATATAATATAATATGAGGATGATTTATTTGGGATTTATCTGCGAGCCTTTTCGTCGCTTTAGAATGCGCCAATTTTTAACCTAGACCCAGTTGCTATAAAACAGGATGGACCTTTAGAGATCGGACTTTGGAAAGGTATATGAATTTTTCACCCAGCGTAGAGCATATTTGAAAATATAAATGTTATATTTGTTTTGTGCTCCGCCGGGAATCGAACCCACAACCTTCCGTTTACGAGTCAGAAGTGTGACCCACTAGACTACGGACCAGTCATATCATATACTATCGTAAGTTGCATTCATTGTAGACGTTGAACACATGAATATAATATAATCATCACTTCTTGTATTAGATCTTGATCTATTTATTGCAGAACTCCCTCCTGTGATGCAAAAGACCGGCTGCTTTTCCATCGTCTGGTATTTCTTGTGCCACTCAACGCAACGCAAAACGCAACTAAGCTACACATAAAGTGTAACTTCTTGTCTGCGTTATCCCCGAAGGGGTCGCATGTGGTGATTCGGGACCTATTTATTTTTTACGGGTAAGTGGGCAGGCCTCACACCAACCACTCTCAGTTGAAGTGGTGGTTTGTCAGCTCCCGGGAGGGCTGGTTCTCATTTCTTATGAAGGCTGAGTAAACCTTGAGATCGAACCCTTGCTCTCGGAATGGAATGCAAGCATTCTACCAATTGAGCTATCGACCATTTTACGAGCTTCGAACCCACAACCTTCCATTCAGAGTCTGATGTGTTACCACTGAACTACGGACCGGTCAATATTTTTATGTAGTTAGTTAGTTTTATGTATGCAACGATACGCGTTATCCTCCTTTCGCTTATGCGGTATACACAGTCCATCCAGAACCACCTCCTCTTCCTACTCCATCTGATGGTGTCTTCAGTTTCGCACATGTTCCTGAATTTTAGTATCTTATTTTGGAGTTCCAAGAAAGCTAAATTTAAGTGCGCGATGCCTTAATATTGTATTGTTCGTCCTAACGAGAATCTCATGAAAGAACTTAAGAACTTATTTGTTCGAGATTAAGGCTTTTATTATTAAACTTCTGAGCTCCTCAAACAAACAGAAAGTCACAATACTCTTTGTTTAGTTCAAGAAGTAATAAAGTTAATTGTTCTGTATTTATAGATGCCCATATTAAGATCGTCTTTAATTTCATGTCATCAAAAATATAGCAGTTCTAAATTTTTTTGCCATTGATCAAGTTTTCACATGACGTCTATAATAATCTAAGTTGCAAAAATGTATAATAATAATATTAATTCCTACCTAGTTTCTTGACTTATAGGTTGGTATGAGGCTGACAATCCATACTGTATGTAACAAAAAATACATTGGATTGCCTTTATTATTTCATGATTATTAAATTAAATACTTCTTCTTTTACAAACATAATGAGACATTTAATTTAATTAATGTTTATAAATGGGAATAACGGTATTTAAAATATATGGAACCAAAAGTGATAATGTAGGGTTTTTACGAAAATAAATAAAAATTCATACAGAAACACAGAAAATTACGTTCTCTGTGCTTTTATATATTTGTCTCATTTTCTAAGAAATCCAATATTTATTTTTTTTTGTATTAAAAAAAAGTGAGATTTCTTACCGTTTTGGCGGATAACTATTCAATGTCATAAAAAAAATACAGCATTGAAGAAGATAGACGTTGACCAGTCCGCAGTCTAGTGGTGCACACTTCAGACTCGTGATTGGAAGGTAGTGGGTTCGAATCCCGGCGGAGCACGAAAAAAAATGTTTTTTTTTCAATTTGCCTTTCGCTGGGTTGAAAAAAGAATCTGCCTTTATGAAAGACAGGTCACTAAAGGTCGGTCCAGCCTAACACCAAGTGGGTCTTGCTTTAGAATTGGTGCTTTCTACAGTGACCACCAAGCTCACAGAGGGCTCTTGAGGTACGATTCACACAAAAACAGGGCTTACCAATTAAATCAGTTAAAAATTAAAATGTTATTACTACTGATGACGTAAGATATGACTCTGACAAAAAGTTAATAAATTATTACTCCTTCAAATCAACTCTCATTACCTAAACGTATTTTTCAATGACTTTGTTTTTTATCATTACTATAAGAGAACGATAACCTTATAAAAAATCATGGAATAAATCTTTTAGTGCATGAATATATTAAAAACGATATTGGTTTCTTTTAGAGTCTCATAAAACTATCGTTTTATTATTTTTAGTAAGCCAGCTTGATGAAGTCTGTTTGATGGAGGCATCTAGTCTCTAATATTGTTCGTATAATATTCAAAGTCCTAAATAAACATCCCTCTATTATTCCTTATCTTCATATTGGCTCCGATAAAGTTGCAGAGCCAATATGATATCAAAGGCAAACATTGGATGAATATTATTTTTAAAAGCAGAAACCTAAAGCATAACGAATCTGATATTTTCTTACAAGGTTGTGAAATAGTGCATTGAAAAGCTGGTGATTTATTTTCTTGATTTTTTCTCCTACTCAAAATATTTTTTTAATCAAATTTCATACCATTTTGTATTTTTTCAAAAAGTATACTTTTCCCTTCAAAATAATTCTTGTCGGATATCATACATTTATGCCAATGGGTTTCTGATCCTCGAAGCACTTTATTTTTTTATATTGTTATGTAAATAGCAAATACATTTAAACATTTAGGTAGGTAGATATAACATTTATAGCTGATGGGAGCTGTATATAAGTAGGATTAATTATTATAAGTACCTAGGGTACAGAGATATTATAAAAAAAAGTAACTAGCAATCATCACCATTATGTACTCGAAGCTTTTGGAAGACCGTTCTCTCTTCTTCTTCGTGTCAGCTTCACACCGTATTGGCCCAGTAACGAGCAATGTCTATAGCTCTTTGGTTTCCCGCAAAGAGATCATCCATGGAGCAGCTTGTCGGACAGGAGGGACAACACCGCAGGAACTCCATTGTTTGCTCCGTTCTCTCGAAGGTTCCAGTAAAATTAGCTTCTAGCAACTATTATCGCTGGAGTATAAAAAAAGCCGTGAATGGCTTACAAAAGTCAGTCTTCATACGACACTCTACTTTTAAACATAAAATACAGTATAAGGGAACGCAAACCATCTGTGAAATAAATGTGAATTGAAAAATAAATGTAAAAGTGTAAACAATAAATATAACTGTAAAAAATAAATCTAAGTGTAAAATAAATATCCTGTAAAGAAGACCAGTTTTTCAATTTAAAGACCCTAAAAACATAACAATATAATCTTGTTCAGCTCTTTCGGCGACGTCTTCAACTCCTTAATAAGGCAAAAAAAAACCCTCGTATACAGTATCTTATCAGTAGTTAAAGACGTAGTTAATTATTCTTACCAAGAATCAATCTTAGATGGAAAATCTATTAGGGTTTTCCAGATTAATCTTACTGGCGTTACTCACAAACGAATAGGGTGGAAAAGGTTTTACGAGGGCATTAACCTAAGATAAAATTAAAACCCTTAGATGTAATTATCGAGGACTTAAAATATTATTCGTTTGACCTGAATAAGCTAAAAATGTCTGGAAACTCCTCCGAAGGGGCATTAAGAAATTCCTTCCGAGAATTTGTCATTAAAGAAGATAGATTCTTCTTGATTTGTGCTTTATGGCGTATGCCTGAGAATAATTAGGACTCCACTTTGCAGGCTTTTGAAGTACCAGATATTTTTAATTACTTGCTAAAAACGGTGCTTGGTAAACGGTTTATACATTTAGGTTTAAGGAACTACTAAATAAAAATGTGTAAAGAAGCAACAACATCAAAAATAGCTTGTTATTTTTAAGGATGTAAGCTGTCATCGTAATACGTCCTCATTTTGATGGATTTGATTTATTTAATTTGGCATAATATGCATAGTGTGCTAAATTCACAAAAAACTCTATCACTGATATTTTTTTTTTTTTACTTTTTACATTCCTTGTTTTCCTTATACACTCAACCAAATATCAACTTAAATGAAAAAACTGAACTTTTCCTTTCCAGAATATAAAATTATTCTTCTGTTTATCATTTTCAAAACCTGAAGATTTTGTTTTTAATATCTCAATACTTCTACAAGTATATTTCATGAACAAACATCAGTGTATTTTGTGGAGCACTTTACATATTAAAATAACTTGAACAAGTTAACTTATTTTTTTATACAAAATGTACCTTTTTAATATACTTTAGATTAACACAATGAAAAAAGGCGAGCAACGTATAATTTTAGCTGATCTACAATTTCAATTTTGCACCTAAAAACACTAAAGCACACAGAAAGGGAAGAAGTAAGAAGTCGGAATCGGAAGAGCAGGCACATCGCAAGGAAGGAACAATAAAGAGGATCTGACGTCATTACCTCCGCACGGTTTATTCAAATTTTTCGGGTAATCGTCCCCTACCCCACCACCCTCGAAATCCCCCCCAAAGCTACGCCATAACCGTATCGTAGACCCTTTAGAAGGGAATTTTCACTGTACAA
Source organism: Agapetus fuscipes (assembly GCA_951799405.1). Lineage (NCBI taxonomy): Eukaryota > Metazoa > Arthropoda > Insecta > Trichoptera > Glossosomatidae > Agapetus > Agapetus fuscipes. The sequence goes on along the minus strand of OX637337.1, from coordinate 6,356,081 downwards.
TTGTTGGATACTTTTTTGTCTTGTTTTAAAGTTTAAAAGTGCTGTTCCAGAATGTATCCATAAAATTTAAATGGACTTAGGAATAAATGTGAAGTAAATGGGAAATCATTTCTGACACCCTCGGTGGGATTTGAACCCTAGCTCTCGGTATGGAATGCAAGCACTCTACCATCTGAGCTATCGACCGGACTTGACCGGACTAAAAGACAAACCAATATTTTGTTATTGGTAGCTAAATACCGTTGTATCATAGCAGTGTGACGTTAATTGTAATTTTGCTGATTGCATTGTTTTATAGATGTTCACAGTTAAAATGGCTCAAAAATATTAATAACACTTAAATAAGCCAATTTTTAAGTCTTCGGACTTATCAGGAACGTATGATCAGGACGTTTTAAAGGTGAAACAGATGATTTTTTTTTTAAATAATGATTATTCTGTGAACTACAATTAGGTCGTTTAACAAATTTATAATTATGATAACTACAGCTCAGTTTTTTTTTTTCGGATAGTAGACAAACCGTCGTCAGTGAACTTAAATTATTCTCAACGTTTCGTTTGTGACGTAACTAACGTCTTCAGAAGACACTCCCTCTACACCATGACTGAAGATGAACTGTCGAGAACAATGTAAGTTTTCTTATAGCGGTTCGTCTAATATCCGAGTATTTTTTTTTACTTTCTGTAATTTAAAGTGGCAAAGATATATTTTTAATATAACAGATCAACACTAAAAAATATAATATATTTTTAAGATTCGCATTAAATGCATTCCCACAAGCAGAAACGTATAAGTTCGCGTTTAAACATGCGGCATGTGGACTTACAAAAATCTAATTTCAAATGAACATAAGCCCTGCAACTCTTGCCGACCTTCCTTAAAACAGGGGTGACCTTGGCAAAGTGAACCATTTCTTACAGTATGAGTGGTCAGTCTCACACCAACCATAAGTCAAGAAATAATTATAATTGTCAACCAAATATTTATTTAAATATTCGGTTGATTTCCCCGTGTTCAAGATAATGCATACCGGGCAGAGGTATGTTTATCAAAATACAACCCTGCGTTCCTTAGAAAGCTCTCCCCGTATTTAGCCATCCCCTTTCCACCCTCGCTTAAGCCTTAGCAACCCCTGAGATAGGGAGAGACGATATCTGCGTGCAAAAATACGCTGAATCTTAAATCCCCGGCAATTTCAATCAGATTAATGCATTGTTATGAATATTACTACGCTGCCTGGGAATTCCATTAGATGTACTGAAAGAATGTACCAAGCATTTATTGATTTTTCCTTTGTTCTGTTTTTTTATGTTTTACGAGTTCAATTCAATAAACAAACCGGTTAATTTATTTTGCACAATTTATTCTAAGAAACGGTTCACACACAGAGCGGATTAATATCTAACTGTATTGCTCGATAGCTAAGATACAAGTCTACCAGTAAAACATCTCGGTGTCTATTTAAAGTGTATAAGAGTAATTCCGATACATGCGAGATAGAATATTCGAGAAAATACTCACAAAGTATCGAAAACATACAAGTACCTAAATCTAGAGACACAGACATACTCACAGAAGTTAAAACACACAGACACACAATCACACATTTGTGACAGTATTATGTAAGTGTAAGCTGGAACTCCAGTCATCAATAAAATCAGTTCATTTTTAATCGTCATGCAGAGAGGGTGCCTCCTGAAAAAAATCGCCACGTCACCAACGAAACGTTGAGAATAATGTTAGTTCTCTCATAGCAATTTGTCTAATAACCAAAAACTAAAACTAGACTAAAAATCTAAATCTGAACTTAAGCTAAGTTGCAAAGATATGTTTTATTTGAGATTCATATTAAATGCATTCCCACAAGCAGACACGCATAATTTTGCGCTCACAGATGCCACATGTGGCCCTACTATATAAAAACCCAATCTCAAATGAACATAAGCCCTGCAACTCTTGCCAACCTCCCCTGAAACAGGGGTGACATTATCAAAGTGAACCATTTTGTACAGTTTGGGTGGTCAGCCTCATACCAATCTAAAAGTCACGGTATTATGACTTGTAAATATTTTTTTATTTGTAGTTGAGATTTTGTACGCATTTTGTACGAACTATTTTTATATGTCTTATGTATTAACACTGAAAATGAATTTTGACTTTTGCAAATAAAAACAGGTTTTTTGTTATTCGGACAACTGATTATATTTGCCAGTATTTCCATGTAAAAAATTACAGACTTTTTGGTCGACTAACTTTCATCAAAACCCCAAGTATTTACATTACGTTAACTTCCATTGATAAAATACTCACTTGGAGTAGCTTTACGAGGAACTGAAAAAAAGGAAGACTTTAAGGAACATTTAAATCTTAAATGTTTTATCCACAATTTCTCAAATCAGTGAATTTACACTTATTCAGTTAAACCTTTAAGGTTTTAACCTTAATATGTATGCGCATATCAAATAAAGATTTTTTAAATTCCAAGATCACTTCTTTCATCCTCGTTCATCCTGACTTTACTTTTTTTTATCAATCTCACATTTTTCTTTAAAATTTCGTGTAAGTCCAAAAATAAAATTCTACGATATTCCTGTAGGATAATTTTACTCTCTTGAAGGCCGTTGCTTTCTTGATAATCAGCGCTGCTGGGTGTGTGCACATTTTATTATCTCATCTTTCCTTTTTTCATCTTTCTTCTTCAATTTCTTCTCTTAACAAAAAAGTGTACATGAACAAATAAATTTAGTTGTATTCAGAGACATTCTTCAAATTTTTTCATTCAAGACTTTCTTTAAAAAAAAATGCTTAAACATGAAGTAGCCTGTTTTTTAATCATGTTTTTATTTTTTAATCAAAGTTGCAGGGAAATTTCCTTTGATATCCACTTACACCCATTTTGCTTACTTATTTTGATATTAATATATTTTCTGCAGAAAAAATAACTCATTACTGAATTGGTTATTTTCCTTAAAACAATCAAAAACGAATCTCAAAATGTATATAGAATAGATAAAAAACCTACTTTTTTTTTTTGTTTTTGTTTTTAAATATACATCATCCACATCATATACAATTTTATAAATTTCAGTTTACCCATATTAGATTCAATATTATATTTAGTGTCTCTAAATACTATTTTTTTATGGTCAACAGCGTCAATATTGTTATAGTCACTAAAAACAGTGCCTTACCAATCAGCCAAGCGATGTCACATTGATTCTTTTGATTTAAGCGTGCTTATTTATGTTTTAAGTTTTGTGTCACTTTTTTTAAATAGACTTGTGGAGAGGAATGCAATTCACCAAACATTTTTTCCTGGTCAGAAACAGGTATAATACCATTAATTAATGACACTGACATCTGTTGAACCAGGGTCGAAGTTATGGTCAAAGGGCCAGGCGTGATTCGAACCAGCGTTATTCTGTTCCAAATACGCCAGTCAAAAATAGCGACATGACTCCCTCGACCATAGCAGCACGGACTAACTTTGCAGTTTTAGTCTCCAATCGGACTCTGAATACGTATCTCTGATTTTGTATTGTGAAGAATGAAGAATGACGTCACTAACTTTACGCAGCGAATGTAAATCCTCGCAATTTATTTCTTGTTATTTTAACTGGAATCTTGATATCTGCAAACGCGGGGGTCGTAGCTGTTTTATTTCGCATCCCTCGGGCAATGTTATTAGCCGGTACGTACGTAAACCCTCCCCGAGGAAATCACCCCAGAGACGAATGAAAGAAAAATGTCGCCTCTACGCCAAGTACAAAACATTCGTCCAAACCTAACCATAGCGTTTTAACAATAAAAATACTCAAACTTTAACAACACCTCTATTGAACGTTTCAGTTAACAATAAAAAATGCAAAACGCTACGGTTGAGGTAACACGTAAAGTTTCAAACTCGGTCTACGATGGTTCTACGCTTCTGTCTACGGCGCTACGGATATCACAACAATAAGACAAACTTGACAAAGAAAAATACTACGGAATCACTTTGAGAGAATGCTTCCATGTGTTGGACAGAAATGAGTTTGTCTCATGGATGATTATGTGCATTTAGACGTTTGAAATATTTTTGTTGTTGAAGTAAGTGCATCTACGATTTTTGTAATAAATGTGAACAGGAACGTGTGGAAATCAGTTATAAATTGAAATCATAATTTTCGTCACAATTTTCTTCACTTGGTGTGACAAGATTTTTTTAAGTGATATATAAAACTTGACGCCTAGAAAGGTCAACAATAGCCCTTTTATTCAGAAAAATGTTTTAATTTTTAAAGCCATTGTTAATATTTTTGTATACTAAAAAGGAATTTCAACCTGGTACTAATGAAAAAAATCATTTAAGCACGTTAGTGTCTCATACTAAGACTACACGTTTGGATGAATAAAGTAAAACATGATGTAATGTTATTTTAAAATAACACAGAAAGAACAATCTCGAAGTGTACAGTGTGTTTTGTGGGCCGAACGGAGCCGAACGATCATGGAAGCGGCTGAACTGCGCCGTGTGAACTAATCGGGCCGTCGCTCATCAGCAGTTTTCGGCGTGAGGTGAACCGAGTCAGACGTCGGCGAACAAGCACCAGGTGGTGCAAGAGGGGGCATTACCATGGAGCTCCCTCCTCCCCCATCTACTTGGATTTCCTGCCAGCAAGGCACCCGCCTTGTGGACCAGAGACGGATGCATAGGAGCGCCCACCCAGGGGCTCCAACGTGTAGAGGCGTCCGCCTCATGAGCCGCCGCTAGCCTGGGGCGCTGCCCCAGGCCTTCAGTTCGGAACTCCAGTCAACAGAATAGGGAGTGTTTTAGTGACAAGGTGCAGGTCGAGCCATTCCCTTATTTCCCCTTTCCCCCCATATTACTAAAGTAAATAAACCCTTATTTGTTCATGTTAAACTTATCTTTTAATATACAACCTTCCCAAAATACAAGTAAGCAACACAAAGAAAAAACCCCACGCCCTGAGAGTGATGCTGATGAGAGCTAGCCGGATGTAAGTATCCTGGAGATACCATCCATTGTAAACATAACAATGATTGACCAACAATTACCATATTTTCTTAACTACTTTGTGGGTAAGATTTTGACATCATGCAAAAATTAAAAATTAGCATAGAAAATTAACAGACTTTTAATATGAAGTCAATGGTATTTTTGGATATAAAATATGAAATATGGTACTTTTTCAGTTCAACTTCTTTTTAGGAGTGCATTTTTTTATTTATTTTTCACCGACTTTTTCAATTTACTGCATGAAAAATAAAAGCATTCCACCTGCTTCACACTTTTTACGCGTAAATCAACTTGTCATGTCAAAGTGAAAAAAGGTACATTTAAAGTTTCATCGTCACGGTAGAAAAGGATTCAAAGCTTTAAAAAAAAAACGTACCTTTGGCTTATAATATTTTATTCAGAGTGGTATGGCGGTCAATTAGAGCTGTTTTGGCGGCAAAAAATCTTTCAGAGTTCAAAAAGCTGAATTTTCACTAAAGAGTGGATGTGGAATTATGGATTCACTAGAACTGCGAGTTTATGTCAAAGAGAATTTTGATATTTCATTTTTATTCACTCAGAAATGGTAGATTATTGGAATTTTATTTTTAACTATAAAGAATATTGGTATTTAAAGTATGATCTTTCTTTTTGCTTTGAAAATTTTATTCAATGAATATTTAATTGAATAATAAATCAATTACTGTTTTTTTACTACATTAAAGAAAGATTTATTCTTGCAATTTGTTACAAATAAAAAGTACAAATTTAAATTAATTTTTAAAAATGCATTTAAATGGTGACACTTAATTAAAGCTGAAAACGGTTACAATTTAATGTTTTCTTCTGATTTTCATTTAATTTGTACCGTTTTTCACACAAAAATTTTAAGATTAAAAAATATTTCAGACAAGTCAGAGTTCAAAAGCCTTCTTAGTTATTTTGGTACAATATTTCAAAATAAAAAAAACAACTTAAATAATCATTTTATATATCTGAATCCATTCACTTAATTATTATCTTCTTTCAAAGGGAGCTAATTTTAAAAATACTGAAGGACATTATTGTTGATGGTTCAGTTAGTTGTGTTTGCGTATGAGGCTGAAAAAATTGGTATTTTTCTTTAAATGTCACTCCTGTTTTAGGAAAGAGTGGTATGAGTTACACGAAATGTGTTAATTTGAGATTTGGATTTTAATGTCGTAATTGTATAGTTTTGTAAATGAGTCAGTGTGAACACGTTTCTGTTTGTGAGCAGGCATTTCATAAAAGTCGTTATTATGAACCTATCTTTGCAACTTAGTGCAGATATATAATATAGTTTGTACTTACTTACTTTACTTTCTTCGGCTCATAAACCTTGAAGGCTCAGGGCCTCCCGCACCACAATCCACCAGGACTCGCTGTCTTGTGCTGCTTCCCTCTATGGTCCCCTCACTCCCAGAACTTTGGCATCGGCTTCGACTTTGTTTGCCCACCGCATCCTGGGATGTCCGAATGGTCTAACACCTGAGGGGGCACCATCCAAGACAGTTCTGATGATCCTGGAATCCTCTGAGCGTGCTTCATGTCCGGTCCACTGGAGTCTTCTTGATTTCATTACTGACACTAATATATGTAGTTTAAAAGGAAGTAAAATTAAAGAAAAAAATGTGTTCTCACAAATTATGCGTTTATTACATGTCCGCATTGCTTAAGACATTTTCGATAGGACACTGTTTCAAAAGTGACAAGATAAGAACAAAGAGAAATAAGAAGGTAGGATGAACTATGATAAACAGTACCCGTAGTACGAGTTTTTTCACAATACTCGAAGTATTGAGTATTCGAGAAAAATGTAAAAAATGTGAAAAGCATCTCTGGAAAAAAAAATCCGAAACTTGTTTCGTCAGAGGTGCTTTTCAAATTCACGTACATTTTTCTCGAATACTCAATACTTCGAGTATTGTGAAAAAACTCGTACTACGGGTACAAGTATAAGCGGTGCCTGGAGGTGACAAAGGTAAAACAAAGGTGACGCAGCCCGTATCTTAAACATTGACTTAACTATTTTTATATTTGAGACTTTCTAAAGTCTCAAATTAATAAAGTTTATGTTGCAAATTAATCAAATTACCAAAGTTCCAATTCACTTTTTACAATTTTTTTTCTGTCTAGCACTTTCGCCTACATGGCATCATCAGGACAATGACAATTAAAAAAATAAAAAAATTCTTCTTATTCCCTTCACAATATAAAATAACATAAAAATATTTCTTGATTTGCTTATTTGATTTTAAATTGTAATTTCTGTTTATTTAATTAATTTTGACTTTAAAGTTATACCGAAATTGAATTGTATTGTCTATGTTTTGTGAAGGGAATAAGAAGATTTTTTTTTTTTTTAATTGCCATTGTCCTGATGATGCCTTGTAGGCGAAAGTGCTAGACGGAAATAAAATTGTAAAAAGTAAATTGGAACTTTGGTTATTTGATTAATATACAATGGAATTTCACTGCGTACACCACCAAACCCTTAAAAATATCTATATTGCATATTTTTGTCAAAGTTCCTTTTTATTCTTTGAACTCTTTCTTATTGATTTTTCTCAATATTTACTGCTTAGTATATATACTTCATTATTTATCAGAGATAAAGTTTTTCCAGCATAATATTTGATTTCAACTCCTTGATCTTTAATCCGTTTACTTTTCATCCGTCTAAGAGCGCAAATAGACTGCTCGGGTCTCTAGCCCAGTATCCCAAGTAAAAAGCTTATAACCATTTACAAAAATATATATATGAAAACAGCAACAACACCGCAAGAGAACGTTATAGTTTTGATACATTCTTAGTTTAGTGCTATAGTAGAGTTTGAACGTAAAGGTTTATACTTAGGATATACGGCCCGCAAAGCTTTCCTTTATTCTCTCATACATTACGAGCGTGGACTATAAAGTGCTTTCTCCATACAAATGCAACAGCAGATTCTCAAGTGTATAATTTTTAGTTCAAACTCAATCAAAGCGTTTTCACAAGAAAAATGTACCACCCAAAACGCTCACTAGAGGTGCTTTTTTAATTCGTATACATTTTTTGGTTAAACTCAATGGTTGAGTTTTTAACGTGGGTTGATGAAAGGAATGCAAGCAACAATATGTGCATTTGTAATGGTCTGGGAGCACTTCCAGAATGTGAGCTGCAATCCAAATGAAATGACCGTGATTTGGTAAGTCATCCGGTCATCCTTTATGCGGATGTCCACTTTAAGACAAAAATTGACTCGGCGCCAATTGTGTAGACAACAAAATTTTCTTGTCACACGACTGGGTTTATAATTTAATAATTTAAGTTACAAAGATATGGTAACATGTATTTATCTTCCATGTACTTTTCTATTGCTGTATTTTTTTATGGCTACTCATGTATAGCACCCTCCACATGACTAAGCTGGAATTAACATTTTATTATTATTATTATATTTAAAACTATATTAAATGCATACCCACAAACAGACACATGTAAGTCTGCGCTTGCAAATGCTGCTTGAATGCTTATGAGTTAAAATCCAAACCTCAAATGAACGTAGGATATAGAAACAAAGGACTAGAGTTCTTTCCACATCAAAGGTGTTAGAAACGATTTCAAATCCGAAATCAAAATACTGATTAGTATATTTCACAAGAAATGAAAACCAGCCATTACAAAAGCTGGGAAACTTCCACTTCCAGTGAAGTGGTTTGGCAAAATTCCCTTTTAAATAAATGCGATTCCTTCTAGGAGAACGCGGCAGGAAGTAACGCTTTACATATAGCCAAGTTTTGTTTGCTTAAACAATCCAATAAACTTCTTCTTCTTTTGGTGCCCCTGCTATTGAAGATCGGTGATCATCATGGATATATCGACACCTTTAAGGTAAAACTGAATACATATGTAAATGATGATTCACTCTTTAAAAAATTAAAAGGTTAAAAGATTTTATTGTGGGTAATTTCTCATAGTTAATGAACTAATTATAAAAAAGTACTCATGAAAAACTTCTAAACTATATAGTTTGATCACTTTTCTAGGGATTTTTCTAATAGAAAATAGGAAAAAGGTGCATTTATCTGAGAAATCCATGACAGATTGATATGTCACTTATTCAGTTTTTCCTTGAATGTATCGATATTCACCTTGCATGCTAATTTAATCTAATCAAATCTGAGTGGCGAAGATATGTAACATTGTGGAATGGGGATTCATATTCAATACATTCTTATAAGCACACCCGTATAAGTTCGCGCTTGCACATACCGCTTGTGAACCTACAACATAAAAACCATTTTATTGCAATTTTTGTGTTATCTAAATGATTCACATAATGTAGACAAACTGAATTTATCTTATTTCTTACTTATTCCGCATTATATTCAGAGAACATTTTCATGTTTTTTTTAATCACATTTCAGCAACGTATAGGTTCTCGCGTAGAAAAAGCACACTCAGCTGATTCCCCTATTAAGCTTGCTATTTTAACCTCGTTCACAGAGCACACACTATCTGATTACAATATCTATTCATATTCAGGCTTCCCCACGAAGCCTGTTTGAGGCGATATAGGTCACAGAGTGGCCGGTGACCTGTGCCACAAGTAAAAACTTTTCGTTATAACTCTGTCATAGCGTTTAACAAAACATGTATGGAAAACGTCAACTGCGCCTCTAGTGACCGCTATACTAGTTTACATACATAATTGGTGAAACGATAAAGTTCTGTTATAAGGAAAAGTTTGTACTTGATGTTCTTCCTTGAACTATAGGCTGGTATGAGGCTGACCACTCATACCGTGAAAAATGAGTCACTTTGCCAATGTCACCCCTGTTTCAGGAAAGGTCGACAAAAGTTGCAGGGTTCCTGTTAATTTCAGGTTTGTATTTTAACTTGTTAGTACAAATGCAGCATTTGTTATAAATGCATTTAATATGAATTTAAAATGTTTACAGGGGTAACATTGACACTTTACCAATATCACCCCTGTTTCAGAGAAGGTCGGCAAAAGTTGCAGGTTGTATGTTCATTTGAGATTCGGGTTTTTATATTGTAGGTCCACATGCGGCATGTTTAAGCGTAAACACTCGTGTGAACACTAAGCGTGAACACGTATAAACGTGTCTGCTTGTGAAAATGCATTAAGTGCGAATCTTTTGTGTTACATATATTTGCAACTTAGATTAGAGATTAGAGAGATGTGAGAAAACTATTTGCGCGACGCAAAAATCAGGTCACTAGATCGGTAACGATATCGTTAATTGGAACGATGGTGACCTTTGTGGTCCCAGCAACATTACAGATAATGCGATCCCCACCGTCATTGGAAATGTAATAGTTATGTGAGCATTACAAGTTGGAGGTTATGCTGTGGGGGTGAATCAAATGAAAAATATTTTGTTATTAATTTTGAATTTGGCGATGCAAGTGGCTGCTTCAAAAGGGTGGATCAAAGTGACAACAGAAAAAAAACATAATCAATAAAACGTGAATTTGAAATTCTAGCGTTGGCCCTATTCACGACTGAATTTATCTTCTAAAATAGAGGTATGGCTGAACGGTCTAAGTTGATAAACAACGTACATGCTATATAAGAGACTACTTCTCTTATCTGAAAATGGTTGGATGATATATAGGCTATAATCTGAGTTTCAATGATTTGTTAACAATTAATATTGATTTTAGAAGAATGCACACTAACAGAAACATGTAAGTTTGCGCTTATACATGCTGCATGTATACTTATATATAACCTTAGTTTCGAAGATATAATAACGATTAAAATTTACATAAAATACATGCCCACAAACAGACACATGTAAGTTTGCGTTTACAAATTCTGTAAGTGTTCTTGCAAATTAAAATCTAAACCTTAAATGAACATAAACCCTGTAACTTTTGCCGACCTTTCTTGAAACACGGGGGATATTGGCAAAGAGAACCATTTTCTACAGTATCGGTGGTCAGCCTCATATCAACCTATAAGTCAAGGAATACAAATAATGAATGTCACATATACTTAAAAAAATAAAAACCCAATTTTCAAATGAATATTAATCCGGAAACTTTAGCCGTTCTTCCACGACCGACATTGCCAAAGTAAACCATTTTTGTGCAGTACGCTGACTAATTAAATACAGTACAATGTTTTTGAATTCGTTCAAGATTAACAAAAATATCACAAGAATATTTTAATGATTGATATAAGAAGAGCACATTTAAAAATTAATTTAAATTTTGGGACTTGATACGCGATCCACCTATTTTGCTTCGTCCATAGGAATATTTACTCATTCGCGACACGAAAATCCTTTCATGAACATAAAATACAGCGATTATGATCAAAACACAAACCGCTCCCGAAATAGAATGGTCAAGGTATAAATGTATGTACGAATGTATGCCAGATCCATAAAAATGCTTTGTAATTTGGAATTAAAGGCTATTTTTGTAAGTGACATCATAAAGTCACTGATTTTTGAACACTATATAATCTATAATCTAAGTTGCAAGGATATATTCATTTAAAGCTCTCAGATGTAAGCCCACAAACCAACAAGTGTAGTTCGCGCTTACAAATGCTGAATGTGTACTTACAAATAAAATCCAAACCTCAAATGAACATAAGCCCCACAACTTTTGCCGACCTTCCCTGAAACAGGGGTAACATTGGCAAAGTGAACCATTTTTTACAGTTTGGGTGGTCAGCCTCATACCAACCTATAATCACACTAATAATCGAAAAACAATTACATTTGAATACAATAGTTCTTACACCGGACTCGTAAATGGAAGGTCGTGGGTTCGAACCCCGGCACAAAATATACCATTTATATTTTCAAATATGCTCTTCGCTGGGTTGAAAAATTCATAAACCTTTACCAAAGACCGGTCACTATAAGTCCATCCAGACTCACAGCAACTGGGTCTTGCTGAAGTATCGGCACTTTCTACAGCAACTACCAAGCTCGTGGAGGGCTCTTGAAGAGTGATTCACACAAAAACAGCGCTCACCAAATAGATCAACTCAGTACTGGTATTATTATTCTTGAACGGAGCTATATAAAAAAGGATATAATTGTGATATTACGATAAATACTTCCTTAAAGAAAATATCGAGTGAATAAAAGGTTTGTTCACATCTTCCATAAGATTAATTTAATCTTTTCATACAATTTTGATTAATAAGTATCATTAACGAAACATATACCTACTGTTTTGAAGCTTTCACGGCCGGATCTAGACGCTTGATTTTCTGGTACCGGGTTTTTACCGTGGTCCATGTTTTGCTTGTCTTCTTCTTATTTATTTTTATTCTTTCTTGAAGACTTTCAGCTTACGTTTCGTCTCCTCTGTGGGCGACTTCTTCGGAGTTCTGATCGCTACAGTAGCAACTCCGAAGAAGTCGCCCACAGAGGAGACGAAATGTAAGCTGAAAGTCTTCAAGAAAGAATAAAAAGAAAAAAGAAGAAGACAAGCAAAAACATGGACCACGGTCAAAACCCGGTACCAGAAAATCAAGCATATACCTACTTTTGTTTTTTTATTGACTGTAGAGATATAAATAGTTAATGTATTTTTTATTTTTTTTTATTACTTGGAAATTTAAATCTATGTAAATCTAAATCTAAATCTAAGCTGCAAAGATATGTATCATTTGAGATTCATATTAAATGCATTCCCACAAGCAGACATGCATAATTTCGCGCTTACACATGCTGCATGTGGACCTACAATATAAAAAACTCAATCTCAAATGAACATAAGCCCTGCTACCTTCCCTGAAGCAGGGGTGACATTGGCAAAGTGAACCATTTTTTACAGTATGGGTGGTCAGTAATTCATAGTCGAAAACCAGTTTCCAAAAGGTTTTATTAATAGTTTGTAGTTTTTGAATTGTAAGACTTCTTTAAAGTGTTCTCAATAGAATTCCCAATATAATTTTCACAATTCCAACACATTTCATTAAAATTCAACATTAAAATAATGCGTCATTCTAACAAGGTGTTTTTTTTTTTAATTGTATGTTAAAAATAAATATGAATACAGATGCATAATACCGTGTGTTAAAAAGAGACTAAAAAGTATGTTTTCGTAAAACTGAAATACATTTACGTAAAAAGCTGTATTGCTTTTCAATAAAAAGAATGCACTATTAAATTATATTCAATTCGATTTCCCATACGTACAATAATTGAATTCCCCCGATAGTCCGTTGACCTTTAGCCTACTGTAAGCGATACAGAAACAAAGGCCGGATGGTATTGTTTTAAATGGTTATTTCGCTCTGTCGAACAATATTGCCTTACTAACTCTTGTTCTTGGCTCACTTCCCTACAATGTTCGTGCTCATGTGAGGCTCTACGCACGAATGGGTTTCGCTTCCGATGTGCTACGCCAAAGATTTAACCCTCTACGATCGCTACGACGTACAGCGCTTAATGTACTATCGGCGAAATGTTGGATATCAATTATTGTTTGTTCGTGATTTATTAAAGCAAGTTTAATAATTTTTAAAGATATTTTAAAAAAACATCGTTATAAAATAAAATTCCAAACTTCTTGAATGTATTTGCTCACATTGAAGTTTATACTTTTTGCATCTTATGTCGTAAGCTGATTAGAGATGGGATTTAATAGATGATAAGCTTTGGGATTTTTGTATATCGTTTTTTAAGCTTTTAAAAGTAAGAGTAGAATAAGAAGACCTTAAAAAAAATAGATATACTCGTATCAAATAAGAGTTATGACTGGAATATCCTGAGTGAGAATAAGAGAAAAGCATTTATGAGGAGAGTGATTAATGTCGTGGAGATGGAAGAAACTTTTTAATACAGAACAAAGTGGAGACACATCTGCGCAGGAACTGACCACTCCTAACAGAATGGTGGCTGGATACAAGATTCACTTTTCAATATAAAAACAAGGAATGTTATTAAATGTACAAAAACCAGTTATTTCTTTCAAAGAATAAATAATTATTTACAATTTGTTTATTTGTTAAAGATTAGATAGCAACACAACTTAAACCAGTTGAAAATAAAATTATAATTTTAGCTTTTTTATAAGCACAATAACTCCATAAATTAATGATCAGCTGTTTAAAACGCTTTTCAGGGAACTCGAAATAGGAAGTAAGTATTTTTTTCTGAATTCACTGTTTTAGTTTTGCAACAATAAATAGCGGCTATTTTGAAAATTCCCTCCACCGTAGTATTAGATAAATTTAAAACTGTTTTTTTCTTCATCGTAAATGTTTGATGCTCAAAACCATTTTTCGTCCACCTTAACCGAATTTTATAATGAAAATTCCTTGACTTATAGGTTGGTATGAGGCTGACCACCCATACTGAAAAAAATGGTTCACTTTGCCAATGTCACCCCTGTTTCAGGGAAGGTCGGCAAAAGTTTTGGGGCTTATGTTCATTTGCGGTTTGGATTTAATTTGTAAGTACGCATTCAGCATTTGTAAGCGCGAACTACACGTGTTGGTTTGTGGGCATACATCTGAGAGCTTTAAATGAATATATCCTTGCAACTTAGATTATAGATTATTATTATTATAGAAAAAAACAAGTTTCTTCTAGCAAGTATCCCATTGAACCGGCTCATCCTTTGTCAGACCTGCGCGCACTCGTTCTTTACACGTTACGAGCTTTGCAAGGAGGAGGCGCGGCGCTTATTAAAGCGATATTTTACCTGAAGTTGCTTCTCCCAGACTGCTCTCTCCAAATAAACTATCGAACCGAGCACAATTAACAATGGAAACTTCCAGAACCATTATGCCGGCGTCCATAAAGTATGCGCGCCCACATAGCTCGGGCAGAACTTTGTAAACTGACTCTCTTTTATATGCATACACTTATCATAGACTTGCAAACAAACTGGCAAACTTTAACTAGTTAACGGCTCAACTAATAGTTTCATTATTTCAAATTTACAACTCTGTTCGTCATACTGACAAATCTTTCAGAAGTTTACCTCAACTTGTTCATATAAAATTGTAATTAAAACTATGTTAAAACTAAAGATAATTTAAAAGTCCCATCATACTCTATGGATCATTGTTTTATTGTACTTTTGTAAAATGCATTTTAGGTCGCTGTTGAACCATGGATTTGCTGTGTGTAAATAACACTGCGTGAGTATTGTTGAAAATATTTGCATGTGATAATATCACTTGCACTTCCAGAATAAATTCCATAGACAATAAAGCTGTGACGGCTGACGGCAAACGGTCTGGTTTCTATAGAAAAGGGATACAAATGATTTTGGTTGCTAAGAACCTTAGTCACTCCGTAAATGTGTACATTCGATATTTTTTTGTTCTTTGATTCAAGAAATAATGTCTTCTTCTTTTTAATCTTGTTCCTCATTGCTGAGGGCTGGAAGCAACCACTTTTCTCCAGTTCACTCTAACTGCATATCCCGCAGCGCTCTAACCACCGAGGTGCCTGCTGTTGTCTTCACTTCATCAGTAAACTGTTATTTGAAATAATTTATTCTTAGCAATCAACATATTCAGTGAAGTCTACAAATCACTCTTTTTCCAAGGTTGCACCATCCCCTTTCCATTTAATTTTACTACCACCTGTTAGGTTTTCAAAGGGAAAGGTACCTTTTGAGGTACCTACAGGATACTCACTCCGGCTAGCTTCATCGGCATCACTCTCAGGGCGTGGGGTTCTTTCTTTGTGTTGCTTACTTTATACTTCGGGAAGGGTGTTTATTGAAACATGATTTAAAGGAAACAACAATAGGTTTATTTAACACTTAATAAGGTACTGGAAATGGGAAACAATAAATGGCCAGACCTGCTTTAGAAAGCCTACACGTCACTTCACATCACTTGTCTGTTGACTGGAGTTCCGAACTAAGGGCCTGGGGCAAAGCCCCAGACAGCGGCGGTACACGAGGCTGACGCCTCTACACGTTTGAGCCCCTGGGTGGGCGCTCTTATGCGCCTGTCTCTGGTCCACCAGGCGGATTCCTTTGCTGGCCGGAAATCCAAGTAGAAGGGGAAAAGCTCCATTGAAATGCCCCCCTCACATCACTTGGTGCTTGGCCGCCGACGTTTGACCCTGCTCACAGGTAGCCGAGAACTGGCGAGCGACAATCGACAGCCCGATTAGATCGCATGGCGCAGTTCGGTTGCTTCCGTGACCGTTCGGCTCTGTTTGGCCCACCTCGGGGGCACTCGGTAGTCCTTTGGCTACCGCCTCGCTGACGTCACTGCAGTCGTCATACGCAACACTTACTTTATTTTAAATGTTATTTAAAAAATAACATAACGCACCATAGCAACTCATCACTTTATCCAGTCTCAACACAAACATAATGTTTGAATCACAACATTGTGTTAAGATTACAGCATCACGTTGAACTTGGAGTTTGGTAATCAGGTTAAGCGTGTGTGGAAGTGGACCGACCAGAACTAGAATAAATAATATTGAAAAAGTTTAGGCTCTGCCATGTCCGAGGCCATGTGCGACCGCAATCGGATTATGTTTGCGAGAGAGAAATATGAAAAGTTTGTCTGAGCTCCCCACACGGAAAATAACACACTAGAGCTCTTGTAATGAAGGACGGAAAAATTCATGTTGTTTTCGTGTAACCTGAAAATTGTGTTATCACAGGTCATACTTTTAATGTGCTCTGCTACATTGAGGATTGTGTAGGTATTTTGAAAATCTCTACGATTTACTTTTAAAAAAAAACATATTCATCATGACTCAGTTCACTGACTAATAAAAGATTGGTATAAGTCTGGCCATCAACACTGGTTCTTACCAATGTTACCCCTGTTGCACAAAAGGTCAGCAAAAGTTGATGAGCTTATGTTCATTTGAGGATGGTTTTTGAATTGTATGTACACATGAAGCACTTGTAAGCGAGAACTTTAACGTGTCTGTTTGTGGGCATGCATTTAATATGAACTTCAACGTAATATATCTTGGTAACTAAGATTATTGATGATAGATTAAAGACTCACAGTTCCTTGACTAATAGGGTGTTATACAGCTGATCACCAATACTAGTTCACTTTGCCAATGCCACCCCTGTTTCAGCAAAGGTCGACAAGAGTTGCAGGATTTTTGTTCATTTGAGATTAGGTTTTTTATGTTGTAGGTCCACATGCGCCATGTGTGAGCGCGAAATTATGCGTGTCTGCTTGTGGGAATGCATTTAATATGAATCTCAAATGATACATATCTTTGCAATTTAGATTTAGATTGGCTTTTTAAGCTATAGGTTCACATACGGCATGTGTAAGCGTGAACTTATACTTGTCTGATTATGGGCATGCATGTTATATGAATCTTTAATGTAATATATATATTTGCAACTCAGATTATAGATATAGACTTTAGTAAGTTGTACGTGTTCATAAATATCTTGGATAATGCCGTCACAGAATATGGGTGATAGACCATGGCACCTGATCCCGGGTTATTTTGTACTGAATTTGATTATGGGTAACTTAGTCTCGCAAGAAGCCGATTTTTGATTATGTGATTTTTTTTTTTGAGAAAATATGAAGTAACTGAAACTACTTAATTAAATTTCTTGAAAATCATTTTTCAATATTTTTTCGAAAACTATTGACATTATACAAAATTGGCTTCTCGCTAGACTAAACAATGTACGATTCTGTAATTGAAAATAATTAAATATTTTCAAAGCTTTACAATAAAACATGCTTTTTTTGAGCCGCCTTAATAATTTAGGTAAATAATTAAAAAAACGCGCATTTTTTGTCATCACTGTCACTCTGTTACTAAGACCATAAAGTTTAAGAAAAAAAGGACAGGCTCAGGGCATAAAACGCTCTCAATAAAGGTAACTACACTACCGGTCGATAGCTCAGTTGATAGAGTGCTTGCATTCCATTCCATGAGCCGAATGAGTGAAACGATTTCCCGTTTCGATGTAATTTCAAACCTTAAAAAGAAATACCGGTAAGGTCAACTCAGCCTTCACTTTGAATGAGTACCAGCCCCTCAGGAGTGTGGAAACTCCCATTTCAAACTGAAGTGTGTGGCGTTAGGCCGGCCCCCTTACCTTTAAAAATAAATAAGTTCCGGTCGCTACATGCGAAACCTTTCGGGGATAGCACGGCAAGAAGTTACACTATATGTTGCGTTTTTTTGCGTTTGCACAAAATACTGTTTTTTATGTAACAACAATATTCTTTGGAATGCTTGAAGTAGTTAAAAAAAAATCACATTAAAATTTTTAAGCTCTCTGTAAAATTACGTAGAGTTTTCGCAGAATACTCCCAGTCAAGTGGAGTGAAGACGTTTTATATTATTTTGTTTACTGACATCGATTCAGGAGCCGTTTCTGCCTTCCCGAAACATGTTGAGTTCGCGAAACTTTTCTCATTTCCCCGTTTTTCTTCATCTTTTTTTGCGCCGAAAACTTCTGTAATGACAACCGATTATATCAAGATGAATTCTGATACTTCTACCGGATAAATGAAAAACAACAAGGCACATTCATAATGTTGTGTAAAAAATTCTAGATGTCTAAAGTTAGCGCCGTAACGAGGACTTTTTAAAGAAAGATTACAAAAATTTCATGGAAAGATTACCAGC
The DNA here is from genome assembly GCA_951799405.1 of Agapetus fuscipes. Classification (NCBI taxonomy): domain Eukaryota; kingdom Metazoa; phylum Arthropoda; class Insecta; order Trichoptera; family Glossosomatidae; genus Agapetus; species Agapetus fuscipes. The sequence continues at coordinate 6,337,473 of OX637337.1, read as the reverse complement.
ATTTCGAGAAAGAAAACGATCCAGGTAAGAACTTCTATCCATTTTTATCTTTATTCCAATGTTTTTTTTTTTTACTTTTCGCAGCCTTCTGTTTTTTTTACTTTAATGTGTATTATTTTAGCTAAGAAAAGGATACCGAAGAAAAGGGTTAAAAATTTCTGCAAACCAATGTTAGTATTAAAATAGAAAAAAATATAGGTACAATCTCCGTATACTTTGAACACAAAATTGAAAAATAAAGTATCGGAAAACTATTTTTTAAAATAAATAAATGGCATCATTAAATTTATCTTTTGCGTATCAAATTGATGTGTTTTTTCTGCTTAAAACAGTATTTTTTTGCGCTCTTCATTTTAACGGTAAAATAAAACTTTGATTAAAAATATTTTTTCAGTTGCTTATACCAGCTTAATGAAGTAGCATTTTTTTCTTGATACGTTTATAAAAAAATCGGAGTAATTGCCGTCTGGTAAAGACATTAGTGTAATGTATAATTATGATATGATTATTTAGAGTAGGTAATATCATGTATAAGGTAATGTATTATTGTAATATAATATTATTAGAGATTATTATTGCTTCACTGGTCAGTCTGGTTTTGTCTCTCGCCTTGTAAACACTGAAATGGAATAATACATCACATTGAAACCAAGACTCATCTGTTCGTCTGATTGATATCCCCCATCCACAATAAACATCCCCAAAATACATCACAGTGGCGCAGTCAGGATAAAGAAGAACCATATAAAACGGGATAAAAAAATTTTTTTTGGAAGAAATAAAATAATATTGTTGCAAGAGCAACATGTGGGAATCTTCGAGAAGGAAGAAGGATCTGAAGACTGAGGATCACGAAGCCAGCTGAGGCGAGGTTGCTGCAGGGAGAACTGGAAGAAGTCTGAAGAGAAGGAGCGGTTTTCTTCAAGAGGAAGAGAACTCACGGAGCCAAGAGGAATCGCTGCAGGGAGTTACTGCAGCGGTTTTTTTTTCAAGAGGAGAGGATCCAACTGGGGCGGAGTGCTGCAGGGAGTACTGCAGGAGCTGGGAGCCTTGAGGGTCATTTTCCTGGAGGTGACTGCTGCAGGGAGTGGAAGCCACTTTCTGAGGGTCACGTAGGCGTTTCCTGGACTGTCGGACGCAGAAGCAGATAAGATTTTTGTTTTCTTTCTTTCTGCCGTTTCAGACTATGGAGGGAACACTGAGGAGTCTAAGTCCTTTTTGCCATAGGACTGGAGATTGGGATGTCTTCAGACTTCGGCTCGACCAAGTCCTCATTTTGTATGATGAGAAGTTTTTAACTGAAGAACGCAGAAGGGCTGTTCTATTATCGTCTCTCACCAAGGAGACTTTTCAGACGGTGTCTGATCTATGTTTTCCGAAAAAGATTTCGGAGGCAAAATTCGAGGAGTTGATTGATATTATTGGGGGTCATTGTGGGGTAAAAAAAAATATATTTGAGTATAGGGAGTCATTTTATTCATGTAAACAGCTCGAAACCGAGTCAATTAAGGATTATATAGCTAGATTGAAAAAAATTGCGGTAGACTGTAAATTTGAGAATAGATTGGAGGCAAATTTGAAGGATATATTTTTAATAGGTATCAGACAGAACAAAATAAAGCAGAGAATATTTTTAAAAGCAATGGAATTGAAATTATCTGAATGTGTAGAATTAGCGAGAACAATGGAACATTTGTGTGGTCAAAACAATTCAGAAAGTATAAATTTAATGAGTTCGTGTAATTCGAGGGATTCCACAGAAACTCGGAAGTCAAGGGATAGACAGCGAAATTCTGAAATCAAGCGAAATAATTCAAATGATAGTAAGAAATCTATTTTTAGACATGCAAGTATTTCAAGTGATAGGAATAATAATTATAAATGCTTTAACTGTGGTAAATTCGGTCATAAACAAAATGCATGCAAGTTTTTAAATAAAAATAATAATAATATTAAATGCTTTAAATGTAACAAATCTGGTCATTATGCAAATAAATGCAAGTTTCGAAGAATAAATACAATAATGGCCATTAATGAGATGGATGGTCCCATTTTTTTAAACGTAAAGGTAAATGATACAGATCTAAAAATGATTTTAGATACGGGTTCTGGGGTGACTATTATTCCTTGGCACATATTTAATGAACATTTTTCAAATATTAAGTTAGAACATTGTGATTTGAAATTATCAAGCTATGATGGTACTCAACTACAAGTAAAAGGTCGTAAGTACATGAGAGTAGAATATCAAGGAAGTAAAGAGTACATAGAAATAATTGTTGTATATAAAGGGTCGTCTTCTTTATTAGGTCGGAATTTTTTGAATACTTTTAAAATAAATTCATTCAATGTTAGCGATAATATTTATTCAGTAGGAAATAATAATACGAATTATAATGCAGATTTTTTTTCTAGTATGAGAAAAAAATATCCAGCTGTTTTTGAGAGTAAAGCAGGTACTTTTAAAAATTTTGAAGCGGAGATAGAAGTTATAAAAGACTTTAAGGCAAAATTTGTTAACCCGAGGCCAATTCCTTTTAATTTGAGAATAAGGGTAGAAAAAGAAATAGATCGCATGTTACAAGAAGGTATTATTGAGAAAGTAGAGACTAGTGAAATGGCAAGTCCAATAGTGATTGTGAAAAAAAAAAATGATGAAATCAGAATATGTGCCGATTTTAAAAATACTTTGAATCCAATGTTAAAAAAAATAAAGTACCCGTTACCTAGAGTAGAAGATTTAATAAATAGAGTAAATGGAGCAAAATTTTATGCAAAATTAGATTTGAGAAATGCTTTTTCTCAAATTAGGTTGTCGGAGGAGTCGAGAAATCTTTGTGTGATTTCGTCACCATTTGGGTTATTTAGGTACAAGGTACTTCCTTTTGGTCTCACGACGTCACCAGCGATATTTAGCAGAGCTTTATATTCGGCAATTCAAGGGTTGGATGCGATAGCATTTATGGATGATTTGTTAATTTATGGGAATACTTTGCAAGAATTGGAGAAGGCAACGGAAGAGGTAATTAAGCGTTTAGAACGTAGTGGATTTAGTGTTAATTTACAAAAATGTGAATTTGGGTTGACAGAAGTTGAATATTTGGGATTTCAAATATCGAGGGATGGTGTGAAACCACTTCAACATAAAGTTGTTCCGTCAAAGGATAATAAAGCAGATTTTTTGTCGAGGTTACCAATGAGTAGTACGGATAATGAGGGGGAAGATAATATTGAGATCATAAATGAGATAAACATTGAGGATGTTGAAGGAGAATTTTTAAACTGTATTGCAGTAGAAACAAATTTAAATGTAGAATGCATCAAGAAAGCATCTCGTAATGACAAGGTCATTTGTGAGATAAAGGAGTATTTAAAAACAGGGTGGCCAAATAAATCCAAAATGACAAATGGATTGGTAAAATGGTGGTTTTTAAGAGAAAATTTAAGCGAATCAAATGATTGTTTATTTTATGAAAACAGATTGGTAATACCATTGGCATTAAGGGAAGATATTTTGAAGTTTATTCACAAATCTCACATGGGAATTGTAAAAACGAAAACTTTGGCTAGAAATTATTTTTTTTGGTTAGGGATGAATACAGAAATTGAGAAAACAGTGAGAGAATGTACACAATGTGCAAGAAATATGGGATCTCCAGATAAAGTCGAGTTGAAAAGTTGGCCGGTAGAACAACATATTTGGAAAAGGATACATTTAGATTTTTTCGGGCCGCTAGCAGGAAAATATTTTTTAGTCGTAGTAGACGCAGCATCAAATTGGATAGATGCTGTAAAAGTTGATAAAATTGATGCAAGGCATACAATTAGAGAGTTGAAGAGAATATTTTCAGTGTTAGGTATTCCAAGTTGCATTGTAACGGATAATGGTACGGCATTTACATCAGTAGATTTTCAAAGGTTTTGCAAAAATTTAAATATTAAGCATTTAACTTCAGCAGTAAATCACCCAGCGTCAAACGGTTTGGCGGAGAATACGGTAAAAACAACAAAAAGTTTTTTAAAAAAAATTATGAAAAATGGTATGTTTCCTAACGATTATGAAGATAAGCTTTTGGAATTTTTAGTAGATCATAGAAATGCACCATCATTAGCAACAGGGATGGAGCCGAGCGTGCTTATGATAGGTAGAAAAATAAGATCCATTTTTGATACAGTAGTGCCTGGGGAGAAATCATTTAAAAAGACGGGGAGAAAGGTATGTGTTTTTAAAAAGAGAAATCAGGAAAATCAACAAAGGAATTACAGGGGAAGAAAGATTAAAGGACTATTCAGAATTGGACAAAAGGTAATGACTAAGGATTTCAGAAATGTAGGGAAGTGGGTTCCATGCATTATATTTAAAACATTGGGAAACAGGATTTACTTGGTAAAGGCTGGAAATCAGATTTGGAAGAGACATCATGATCAGATTTCCGGAAGAAAGGTGTCTTGGGAGGATGAGTCTGACAATGACCTGGGGTTGGGTCAGCTGTTGGATGAGGCAGGACAGATCTCTAATGACTCGGGTGTTTCCAGGTTCCAACCATGGTCGGAGCGCCTGCGTCCGAGGGGGGAGAACCGCCTGCGGTACCCAAGATGAAAGAAGATGAAATTGTATAAGATATAATTTTTATTGATATAATATGTTATAATGATAAGTATGATAAGTATGATATATTGTAATGTAGATTCGTCATTTAGTGAGGGAGGTGTAATGTATAATTATGATATGATTATTTAGAGTAGGTAATATCATGTATAAGGTAATGTATTATTGTAATATAATATTATTAGAGATTATTATTGCTTCACTGGTCAGTCTGGTTTTGTCTCTCGCCTTGTAAACACTGAAATGGAATAATACATCACATTGAAACCAAGACTCATCTGTTCGTCTGATTGATATCCCCCATCCACAATAAACATCCCCAAAATACATCACAATTAGTTAATTAGTTTCGGAATGAAATTTCAAAAATTACAAAAACATACTTTAAAAGTTTTTTTTACAAAACTTCAAAAGTATGCTGAAATTGAACCCTTTAAAGGAGCTGAAACATTTTTTTGATCAAATATCATTTCTTTAAGGCAAAATGTTCAAAAAAGACTTCAAATAAAAAGATAAAATGTTTTCAAATTAGTCTTCTGAGGAATTTGTTTGATAAATGGCTGGTCTTGACAGTTACCCTTTTACAGAAAGGAAATTTGTTTGAAATTCATTAATTATAAAATATTTTTTACTAATATTGAAGATTTCCTAGAAAAATATTTTTGTATGCAGACCTAGAGTATTACTGACAACACATCATTAAAGCCGTTGATGATCCTCGGGTCAATGCAATTTTTCTTATAGAGCATTCAGTTAAGGTGGCAGATAAGCTTTGGATTTTCTGTGCGTGAATAACACCTATACAATTTTGTGCCATTCTGAAATAGGCAGTGACCACTTTTTTTATGTGCGACAAATAATGATCGGTGAAGTAAGAAAGAAAAAACGCCAGAAGAATGTAAGAATAAACGCAACTACGCAACGCAAATAAGCTACACATATAGTGTAACTTCTTGCTGCGTTATCCCCGAAGGGGTCGCATGTGGCAAGTTGAACCTATTTATTTTTACAGGTAAGGGGGCCGGCGTTACGCCAACTACTTCAGTTGAAGTGGGAGTTTCCCAGCTCCCGAGAGGGCTGGTACTCATTTTTTGTGAAGGCTGAGTAAGCCTTGCCGGTATTTTGTTTTGGGGCTTGAAATAAACACCGAAATGGGAAATCATTTCTGACGCCCTCGGTGGGATTCGAACCCGAGCTCACGGGGCGGAATGCAAACACTCTACTAACTGAGCTATCGACCGGAATGCGTTTTTGACATATTCCGAATATTGACATATTCCGAATGCCTAGAATAAAAGTGGAAAATCTGATTGATACAATTACATTTGTACAGGTAGAAATGCGTATTGACATATTCCGTCAGCAAAATAAAATAATGCATACCTGCATACGACTACAGAAGAAGTTCTTATTATGAAAGAAACGATGTTAAAAATATGATTTAAACAACAATCCTTTGGTTTTAAACTCTAGCTTTGTGTAAATTTACACAAACATTATTTATGTTTTATTGCACTCTTATTTCAAGTTTATGGAACTCTGCTGAATAAAACCTAATAGTATTGTGTATGCAAAACTTTATTTATTATAATTAAGCAAATTTACCATGCAAACCAACCATTGTTAGCTCTCAGCAACCTTTTGTTTCCTCATTTGAAAAAGACAAAATGTAAGTGAGTTCACAGTGTTTTTTTTAACAAATTTGACTTTTTTATAATAAAATAACAATTTAAATTTTTTGATTCCTTTTTTCCCATTTTTTTTCTTACACTAATCATTAAAAAAAAGTAATAACACCAGTACTTTGAATTTTATGCTTAATTTCATGTCGCATTCGATGTACGTTTTTGTGAACTATTCTTATAAAAAAAAAACAATAACAATTGTAGTGTTTTTAGGGTTCTAATGTTTTGAAAATTTTAAATGATGGTGTTCTTAATTTAAACGGCCGGAGATTTATTTTATATTAATTTATTTTAGTTCACAATTTATTTTACAATGGTTCCCTTGTATGGTTGACTTTCGCTGACTTGGCCTGTAAGGGCTAATGGTATTTTGGAGACTGTCCACTTGCAGGCAATTCACGCCTTTTATAGTTATGACAATCAAACATTCTAGGCCTAAATTCGTCTGAAAACGTCTATTATATTCCACAAGCTTCCAATACAACTATTACGTTTATAATATTTCCTTACTCTAGGTACTTAATAATAATTCATCCTACAGCTAGAGTCTATATACACCTACCCTATTTATTTTGATTATACCTAAGTACTATTTACATAACAATATGATATTATTATTGTATTTGAATCTTTATACTTGGGAGATACGTGATTTTTTCACCAATCGTAAGTACCTACCAGTTTTTCAAGAAAAAAAAATGGAAAAACAGATACAGCAACAGACAACACTTAAAAAATAAACAAATTTATAAAGTGAGATATTATTGTATCCAGGCGTGAACACTTTCATTGTACCATCATTAAAAATACCGTTCCAACTGGAATAAAAGAACGATTAAAATCCTTGTAAAACTGAAAGCGGTGAAAAAGAGCGACTAAAAAGACCAAAGAAAGGGTTCGTCCCACACCCTTTCTTGGTCTTTTCAGTGGGGAAAGATGAACCCAGGATGTCTCCCAGGGGAGATTTTGGTCCAGGGGTAAAAATAACTTTGTGGGACCTCTTAAATATTGTATTCAATGCCACCGCCTGAGTTGTGAATGTGAAGAGCGTGCTGAGAAAGTTGAAGACCCAAAAAAAAACAGCGATGGATGGAGGAGAGCGGAGCAATTTAATAAAGAAAAACGTAAGCACGTCGTCATTTTGGTGGATTAAATATTTTGAATAATTATGTATGACATCGTTTCGAGGTTAAGGCAATGCTGATGCAGCATTGTCGTTAAATATGCACTGATTTTGAGGACCGTACTTTCCGGATAGCGAAACCTCTATAGTGGACAACATAATGTTGACCACAATGAGTAGCTTGGAATATTTTGGTATTTCAAAAAAAGGGATTTTTTGTACAACATCACATTCGTGATTAACAGGGCCCAACGGCGCTCTTTTGTCATGTTTTTATTATTTATCTAATTATCTTCAACAAATCAGTAAACGAGTAATTAGATAGATTTTGTAGGGTTTGTGTATTCACAGTGAAAATTCATTTTATTTAAAATCAAATTATTTTTTATTAAACATTGTTTTATTTTCACAATAATATTTTGAATCTCGAGTACTTTCGACCTTCAATATTCAGGTCATTATCAAGAGTGATGTATAAAAAAATTAAAATTATTAAGAACAAACCATAGATCAAAATTAAATAAATTCAAATAAATACGTAGGTATAGGTACAATAAATATGAACTTAATTAAAATTAAATACAACCGTCAAAAATTAAAAGAAAGAAAACATAAAATAATATATAATAATTACAATAAATTAATTCAAACATCCGAGGGTCAAAAAATAAAATAAAATATTTAAAGCACAAATAAAATTATTGAGTCAACACAAAAATACAAATAATAATAATAACAACAAAATGACAAAGAATAAAACTAAAATTAAGGGTTATGGCGGATTGCGGAGAGGAGCAATGAGCAGGGGGGAAGCTAGAGGGATTTCAATATTTACAATAGGGCCATTCTGCTTACATTTATGAATTTCAATTGTTTCTAGGGCATTTAATTGCCTGTATTTACATTCCGAGTGCAGAACCCTTACATCGTCAATGCCAAAGGTATGGTCATTTTCGATGCAATGATCCTTGATTGAAAGCAATGATTTTGAGTAATTAGATGCTGATTTTGTAGTTCATGTTTCCATTTGAATCTTCAATCGATAATTAAAAATGAAAATAAATAAGCACATTGTAGGATAAATCTTCAATGCACACAAACAAACAGCGAGTAAGCTTGTGTGACAACTACAAAAATAAAACCTAAGCCTCAAATGAACGTAAACTCTGCAAGTCTTTAGGACCTTCCCTGAAATAGAGGTTGTTTGTTTGTCTTACCTCTAACCAAGGTAATTGGCAACGAGGCAACATGTCTTATGAATGCTGAAAATTGATTTTGAAAACATTGAAAGCCATTCTCACATTACCGTGTTATGCGTTTGATTAACTAACTCATAATGTGTAGAATATGTTACTTAAGACAATTTCATTTAAAGGTAACCTTTTTTTATCACATGGTAGATAAGCCAAACAAGCACTGAGTGGATGAGTTGTCAGCTTCATACCAACCTAAAAATCAACTAACAGCTAGAACTATCTGAATCCATTTCAGTCTTCCCAAAAAAGGTAAATTATGCGGCACGTTTAAGCGCAAACTTATACGTGTCTGCGAGTGGGAATGAATTTAATATGAATCTTAAATGTAATAAATTTTTGCAACTTAGATTATAGATACCTTAGTTTAAGTTACTTCAAAGCTCTTTGAGTATATGTATTAAGACATGAATAAAACGCTTCTTTGCATTTCCAAGCCCTGCCGGATTTCGCTTAACTGATCCTTGTGCCCTTTCCTTGGCCCCCGCCGTTCCTTGTCTCTGGGGACAGCCGCCCAGTAAACATTCTCGGCTGCTGACGACGAATTCCTAAACGCCCGAGCACGGCCCGAATGTCAAACGGAAGACAGAGTAATTCAATCACACCCAGGACGGAGTGGCATTTTAAAATTTAGCGAAAAACAAGTGGCGATGTCATGTTTTCATCTTGGAAGGTGAATTAATGTCTGAAAAATTCAAGGCTCTTTTCACGTGTAAGTATTTCGTCTTATATAATATGTTTTGTGAAAGTCAAATTGAAATATATGAGTAGTAATGTCTCTTTTATTTTTGTGTTGCTTTTTATTTTTAGAGTAAATGCTTTTAAGGACACATTTTTTGATTTGTACAGAATTTGGTACGGTTGGATCAGATTGGTAAGATTGTGAAAGAATTGGATTATGGAAGTGAATGTAAAAGAAGGAAATGCATGAAAAAGGAGACGAGAGTTTTTTTAAAATACGTAATACATAGATATAAAATCTTAGTTGCAAAGATATTGCCACCTTAATGGTAAACTCTTTTTTTTTATAGAGTTGTCAAGAGGAATGCAATTTACCAACCTATTCTTCCTGGCAAAAAAACAGGTATTAATATCATCAATTGATAATTCACTATTGCTTATTTCAATAAATTATTAATTAATAGTTATCCAATGACATCTGTTGAACCAGGATCAAAATTATGGTCAAATGACCCAAGCGGGGATCGAACTAGCGTTATTATACTCCAAATACGCTAGAAAGATCAGCCACTTGACTCTCGGCCATAACACCGATAACAATTGAGAGAAGTATGCAAGACTAGGAAGAAATTGACTACTTTCTGTTTGACATATAGTCTATAATTAATCAATAATCTAAGTTGCAAAGATATATTAACATTTAAAGCTCATATCAAATGCATGTTCACAAACAAACACGTGTAGTTCGCTCTTACAAATGCTGAATGTGTACTTACAAATAAAATCCAAATCTCAAATGAACATAAACCCTTCAACTTTTGCTGGACTTCCTTGACACAGGGGTGACATTGGCAAAGTGAACTATTTTTTACAGTATGGGTGGTAAGCCTTATACCAACCTATAAGTCAAGGAATCAGTTATTAAAAAAAACAATTAGTATGACAAAATGAAGAAAAAAAGAAAATATTTTTTATCATCTCATTTCTTATAGACATTTCTTATAGTGGCTCAAACAATTTCTGAGAAAACCGTTTTGAAAAATAACCTCCTCTCCCCTCATGATAGCAGATGGCACAAACTTAATTTCACTCTAGCAGTGAAAGATGACATCTGAAAATTGTAATTTAATCTGGACCACCGCAGCCTTGGCGGCAGCAGCTGGCAGCATGTACACACGCGAACATACACGTGCATAGGTGCGCACAGGTATGTTTGTCTCGGGCCGCATGTAGTGGTCGAAATGGTTTAACGACAAATCGTTCAAAGACAACTCGTCGACCATTGACAAATCTTTTACCCTACATTTTGGTCATGGACACAGTATTCGGTCCGTAGTCCAGTGGCAATACTTCTGACTCGTAAATGGAAGGTTGTGGATTCGAATTCCGGCGGAGCACAAAAATATAACATTTATATTTTCAAGTATGCTCTTTGCTGGGTTGAAAAAATTATAGAACCTTTACCAAAGCGCGGTCACTAAAGGTGTATCCAGCGTTACAGCAACTGGGTCTTGCTGAGTACTGGCGCTTTGTAGAGACGACCAAGCTTGTATACAGTGCCGGTTTTAGCAATACCAGCGCCCTGGGCGAGATTTTTTAAGGCGCCCCCCCCCCCCTTATTCGCCATTCGAAAATTCAAATTCATACGAAAAAAAGGAACGTAGTAACCATTTATTAAAAAAAATATATGACAATACAGTTGACAGCAATCAAATGGTGGAAAATATAAACTTAGAGAAGGGATACATGTCCAAAAAATTTTTTTGAAAAATAATACATTTTTTAATAAATTTCATAAAAAATAAAAAATGGACAAAAATGAAAATTTGACAAGAGTTCAAAAAATTAAACTATAAAAAAATGTAGGAATGTAGAATAATTTGAAATTCAATATTTAGAAAGCACAAATTAAAAAAATAATGGAAAAGACAGAAATAGTCTTACAACATAAAAATTGAAGAAAAAAAATTAAATAAAAAATATGAAATCTAAAATTAAACAAAGAAAAATTAAAAAAGAAAACAAAAACGAAAACGGAAAAAAGTCTAGACAAAAAAGTATCAACTTTAAAAAAAATATGAAAAAAAATTAAAATAGAAAGAATTTAATAATTTAAAACAAGCATTCAAAAATGAAAAAAAAATTCAAAAGGCAATAAAAAATTACACATATAAAAATTAACAACTATTCTAATCTAATCTAATCTAAGCTGCAAAGATATATATCATTTAAGTTTTATATTAAATGCATTCCCACAAGCAGATATGTATAATTTCGCGCTAACACATGCCGCATGTGGACCTACAATATAAAAACCCAATCTCAAATGAACATAAGCCTTGCAACTCTTGCCGTCCTTCCCTGAAACAGAGGTGACATTGGCAAAGTGAACTAATTTTTACATTATGGGTGGTCAGCCGCATAACAACCTATAAGTCAAGGAACATACATGACAAATTACATTACATTACATTACATACTATTGCATAGAACAAACCATGAAATCAACAAAAATTTGAAAACATAGAATGACAGAAAAAAATAACGCATATAAAAATTAAAAACTATTACATAAAACAAACCATGAAATCAAAAATTGAAAAAAACATATTAAAAACTAATTAAACAATAAAAATTTGAAAACTTAGAATGACAGAACAAAATTAAAACATAAAAATGGAAAAAAAAATGGAAAGACAAAAAAAAACACATTTAAAAATTAAAAACTATTGCATAGAACAAACCATGAAATCAAAAACTGAAAAAAAACATATTAAGAAATAATTTATCAACAAAAAATTGAAAACTTAGAATTACAGAACAAAAATAAAATATAAAATTTGAAAAAAAAGAAAATGGAAAGAATATAAAATTAAAAAACGTGTACATTTATAAAAAAAAACAAATTATGAATAACTGATTTCCATACAAAAGTCAGCTGCATAAATATAAAAATCAACTGTCTTCATGCTTAACTTAACTTAACTTAACTTAACTTAAATACAAACCAAAAACTTACATCGTTCCGCACATCGATTTATAGAACTGGATGGGCTAGGAAATCAATCCTTTGAGAATTAGAAATACGCTACCCCACTCATCATACAAAAATCCAAATTCAGTCTATTGGGTGATTTTTTTTATTAATGACCCCCTCTTTTACTAAGGCCATAAAGTAGGTATAAGAAACATATTTTTCAAAACAACGGGATTTTTTTTTTGACCGGAGTCTTAAATCGGCCTTAACGCTCAGTTTCCACAACAAATAATGATGGTTTTCACACAGTTATAATATTTGAACAAAAGAACATTTTTCTCTAGTATCGAAATTAGAGATTGTGGTGTATTCAAAAATTCAATGGGATTAAAATATTGTAATTATAATTTTTTGCTCACTTAAACCATTTAAAAAATTGTTTTTCGGTACTGCAAGCTTTATTTTCATAGATTTTTTGAAAGATTCCATAGTGTTTTCCAAACTAACCAAATGTTATATTTTATTTGTGGAAATATATCACGGCTAATCACTCAAAATCAATTTGAATTCTTTTTTTCAAGTATTTTATTTCAACATTGAAAATGCATTTATGTAACAGAATTCAATATTGCAAGTATAACAATGAGGTCCGCATATTTGAAGAAGACATTCAACTTATAAGCTGGAACTGTGAATTATGAAGATTTTCGGCAGTAACTTTGTGAAAGTCCATTTTAACAGAAAATGCAAATTTGGAACATCCTTCGAAAAATAATTTCCGATATTTTGCTACTGCGGATAAACCTCAGCTAACAATGGCACATAATGTCATTGTTATTTGACTCTTATCCGCCGAGACGAAAATGTATTTTTTAACTTCCTTTATAACTTGAATTATTTACAACTTTTCAAATGAATTACCATAATATATTCATTTAAAGCTCTCAGATGCATGCCCACAAACAAACACGTGTAGTTCGCGCGTACAAATGCTGAATGTGTTCTTACAAATAAAATCCAAACCTCAAATGAACATAAGCGCTACAACTTTTTCCGACCTTTCCTAACACAGGGGTGACATTGGCAAAGTGAACCATTTTTTACAGTATGAGTGGTCAGTCTCATACTAACCTATAAGTCAAGGAATACAAATAATAAATAACGTTTGATCATATAACGGAGTGATCAGATTGAGGAGATTGTGAAAGAATGAGATATACAAAGTGAGCGTAAAAGAAGAAAATGCATGAAAAAGGTGATGGATATGAATGAATTGAAAGAGGTATGTAAGGATAGGAAAAAATGGAGGCAACTCTGCAGAGGCTCTGGCCACCCCTAGCGGAATGGCGACAGAGTTACAGTTACAGTTACGTTTAAGTATAAAAAAAGAACAAAACCATAAAAAGAAATCTATACAAAAAAGTCAATAATTTCCTATCCAAAAAATGTAACAAATTAATACACCAACATTACAAATCAACATTGCAGGTTAGCCGCCACTTCTTCCTGTCGTTGCATACTTCTTTCATTTCATCCAGAGTCATTACCTTTTTCAAACAAGCCCTCCTCTTATTATGACTCTGGAAATCCCATTCATTCGCTATTTCAAAAATTTGATCCATCTATACTTTTCTCGGTCTTCCTCTACCACGACATCCATCTATTCTTGCAACATATACTTTCTTCGTCAGTCTTTCATCACTCATTCTCTCCATATGCCCGAACCATCTTAGCAAACTTCTTTTAATCTTCAATTTCACACTTTTTCTTACACCACATTCTGCTCTTACAAGATCATTCCTCACCCTGTCACTTCGTTTTTTTCCCAATCATACTTCTTAGATAGTCCATTTCTGAAATCATCTTCCTTAAAATAATTTCAGTCATTCATAATTACAACATTTAACGAAATAAAAAACAAGGTCGCGAAATAAATATGTATCTTTGTAAAGTAAAAAGTAAAAAGAAATATACCTAGCAATAACAAAATAAAAAAAAATTATAATTGTTTTCATTTCTCTTTCTAAGAATGAAACAATTATTTTACAGGTTCAATTTTTACTATTTACGAAAAATAAATATTTTCGAGTTTTAATGCCACAAAAATTTCAAAATTACTAAAAAATATAAAGGGGCGCCTGCGGCGCCCCTTCACACCTGGCGCCCTGGGCGGTCGCCCGACCGCGCCCAACCCTAGCGCCGGCCCTGCTTGTATACACCTCTGCCACACTACAACAAGTGTCATTGACGCTTAGAGTCTCTAAAATCTAAAGTCTCCCGTACAGGATTTCTTAAAAAAAAAAGATGAATCGTCTACAGACAATTCGGAGATACTACGATTCGTTTACACAACTTCTTTTGGTCAATGGCATATAGGTCACATACAATGCATGGTCTAGAGACAGCTTCATCACAGAAAATTAAATAAATACAATTAATTAAAACTTCAGTAATTACATTTTTTTTCGGAGAACAATTTTTCTGTGATGAACCTGTTTGTAGACCTATATTGTAAGTGACCGAAAAGTCATCTGGATGAACTATCGTGTGACTGAATTATTCAACTGAATTGTACCCTGACACAAATTATCTGCAACCTAGTTGTCTGTGACAATATTATGCAATGCTGAGTAAGTTGGAAGGGCAATTATTCGAGGTGTTTGTTTAAAAATCTAGTTCGAAACAAATCTCGCGCTAATCTAATCTAATCTAATCTAAGCTGCAAAGATATATATCATTGAAGATTTATACTAAATGCATTCCCACAAGCAGATATGTATAATTTCGCGCTAACACATGCCGCATGTGGACCTACAATATAAAAACCCAATCTCAAATGAACATAAGCCTTGCAACTCTTGCCGTCCTTCCCTGAAACAGGGGTGACATTGGCAAAGTGAACCAATTTTTATATTATGGGTGGTCAGCCGCATAACAACCTATAAGTCAAGGAACATGAGAGCGCTCGGGAGATTTATTCATCACAGATTAGAAAGAATACTCAGTTTACTTTCCGTGCAAAATTATCCACTGACAGATGAACGACACAATAATAATGTAATACTACAACAACATTATTTTTTTAATTTTATTTGTTTTACTCTTAAAATAACATCAATATAAATCACAAAGATATTCATCAGCCTGTGGCTGCAAGGCAGGCGAACTGATTTCTTTTTTTTTCAAGCTCGATCCTCTTTTGTTCTTTCTATTCTTTTTCCAAAATTTCAAATGTTCTTTATTTTCCCTACATACATTTTTAAATCCTTTTGTCACAAGTCTTTGGCCAATTTGTCGTGGAAAACAGATACACAGGTATGTTTTCTCGGGGAACATGTACAGTCGGTGGAATAGTTTCATTCCCTTGAGATGTCACAGAAGTCTACAGGACAACTGTACGTCTAAAGGAAAATGTGATATGAAAAGTCCGATTTTCCGTGAAAACAAATTATGAAAATAATATGTAAGGCATTGAGTTTTGTTTGTATAAAAATTTTGTTAAAAAGATTTAAAATGATGTATTTTCCGTGACTTTTATACTGTAAAAAAAATTATTCACTTTCCAACGTCACCCCTGTTTCAGAGCGAGTCGGCAAGATTTATGACGTTTATGTTCATTCAAAATTTGGTTTTTAATTTAGAAATTAGGGTTTAGGTATGTTGGTAGGGTAGGTAGGGTATGTTAGGGTGAGAGCCTTAAAGGCATTAAGGCCCTAAAGGCAAAATAGATCTTAATAAATAAATGATTGAACGATGAAAACTTAAAAAAAAACAAATGAAAGACAACTGTTTTTCACATGTTAAAAACAAGACAAAATTCAAAAACTTTTGTATTCAATTTCTCAACTTGGACACATTTTGAACATGCAAAATTTCATTTTCAATTTCACAATTTTATTTGAATGATTTTACGGCATGAAAAGAAACAGTATATCAAACAAAGTTTTTGCTCTCTTGGGGTCAGCATTCAATCTTTCGTATTGTTATTGAAAATAAAGTATTATTTCACTTTGACTACCACATTGTCCTTTTAGTTTTATCTATGTATGAACATTGAACGTGCATTCTTCTATCTTGAAATTCTTTGGAATTTTATTCAACCTCCCGGGTCACAATATTTTTGCTCTTGTACATTTGCTTTATATACTCTCCCTGTATGACATGTTGGAATATTTTTCTGTACCTACAGCCACACGAAAATGTGGAAACTGTTTTGATATTTCGTATGTGAAATTTCTGTGACTCGGAATGCATGCACTCACAATTTAAAAAAATAATACTGAGATTCAGCAATGGAGTTATGTAAGCTACAAAAGCGAATATCATGCTGGTGCATGTTGAATTTTTAAAGTTTAATTGCATTTTAAAAACGGAAAGAAAGTCAAATCAGTTTATAATATTCCGAAAATAAAATTGAGTAGGAACGCATGTTCAAAATTATATTTTTTTGGTTAGCAAGCGTTTCACGATTGTGACGAAACAAAGGTCTTTAGAATCAAACAGCAAAATATTAATTTACCTTATTCATCGTCCTTGTAGCCTGGCCGCATCATATATCACTTAAAAAAAATAAAAATGACCTTTGTATTATTCTACTATTTATTTATTTATTTTAATTTGTTAAAACAAAAACAAACAAACAACATAATGAGTTGACCGGTTTCGACCTCTTGGCCATCTTCAGAGTAACTAAAGTCTAATATTTATTAGCCTCGCTCTATTTTTTAGACTTACTCTGAAGATGGCCAATAGGCCGAAACCGGTCAACTCATTATTTTGTTTGTTTTCTTTTAAACGAATTAAAATAAATCAATAAATAGTAGAACAATCCAAAGTTCATTTTCATTTTTTCAATTTAAAATGGAGTTTCCGCTGAAACATTAAATTGTCACTTTTTTTTTGTTTTTATCAAATAAGCGGATTTTATTTCATCTTGAATTATTTTCAGTTCATCATAATAATGGTCATTTTTTTACAATATTAAAAGAAATATTCAAGTACAAGAAAAAGTATTAAAAATTATCGTTTCCCAAAAAAATTAGTCAACATAAACTCTTTTTAAGTCTCTGAACACTCTTAATAATATAAAATCCATTTAGCTAAAAGCACTTAATTGACATACAAAATTGTACGCTTTTTAACCATTAAAAACCTTTTATTTTTTATAGAAAAAATACATGCTTTGCTAGCTAAATACATCAATATTAAGGAATATAAAACATGAAAATCAAATACACGATAAATCCACTAGCTTACTCTTCTATCTATCTTGAATCTTGACAACCAGGTGAGATTCCTAGAGGCCCGCCACAAGCACAAGAAAGATCCTGATTTCCTCTGGGATATCTTCCTCCACAGATCCCGCAATCCTCTCTTTTATATCTACTGCCTTTTCTTCCCCATCTAGTGCCTTTTCTTCCCATCTTGTGCCTTTTCTTTCCTTATTTTGTGCCCTTTCTTTTCCACAACAGCCGCCCCTGATTTCCGTTTACCTCTGCTCGAATCTGCGACGCCTTGATTTACATAAACTGTTTCCGTTTTGGTTTTATTATTTTTATGCTGCAATATATTCTATTGGAAATTGAAATCCCCATTGTGTTGATATATTCTGTAGTAAAATTTCGTTTCTGAAATAGAAAGAAAATTCCACAAGA